>WHYT01012179.1:0-12154 GCA_009806455.1 Tetrax tetrax
TGCGGAAGGGCCTGGCCAGCACGGGCACCCTGAGGGGACAGCGCCTGGCAGGGCGAGGGTCTGGTGGCACTGGGTGCTGGCAGCTGCCAGGGCCCATCCCAGTTGTGCTCTGCAGGAGCTGCTGGAAGAGGAGCCCAAGAACCAAATGCACACGATGTTGCGGCAGCTTGCCATGCATGCCATCGCCGCATTGAGGTACCTGCCCATCCCTCCTGGGGACCCTGTCCCAGAGCTCCGTGTCCACCTGCACGAGGCCTGGAGGCTCTGCTCCCAGCACCAGTGTCCCACTGGCCCCTCTCCCTCTTTGCAGCTCAGCAGGGATTCTGCTGGAGGACGAAGAGACAAGCCTCCTACAAGTGTGCTTCTCCAGTCTCTTCTTCCTTCCACCAAATGATGAAATCCGTAACCTGGGCATTCATCTCTACCCTCAGGTAGATCAACACCACCACCCAACTTGGTGTCATCTGCAAACTTACTGAGGGTACACTCAACCCCCTCGTCTAGGTCATCAATAAAGATATTGAACAAGATGGGCCCAAGTACCGACCCCTGGGGGACACCACTTGTAACAGGCAGCCAGCTGGACTTGACTCCATTAACTACTACCCGCTGGGCACGGCTCCCTAAGTTAAGTTATAAGATCTTGAAGTGGAAACGGACGGGCAGTGCAAACAGAGAAATTAACAGATTATAGTCCGGAGGAAAGTAAAAAAAAACAAAAAAAAACATTTCCTGGACAGGTATAGGGGCAGTGTGTGTGTGTGCGCGTATAAACATGAAGTGAATGCTATGGAGTAAGGGGTGAGTACTGTCTTGGTTTCGGCAGGGATAGAGTTAATTTTCCTCTCAGAAGCTTTGGGTTTTGTATGTGAAGAATGTTGATAAAAACGCTCTGATGATCAGAGTTGCTGTTAATGAGACCAAGGAGCTGTCTGGCTTGCCAAGTCTTGTTAACGTGCAGGTGCAAGAAGCTGGGCCAAAGACAGACGGAGTATTGGTCATTTGGACAGTGAGTGGTGAGAAATTGTACGTTGTTCATGTTGTATATATTAATGTTCTTATATTTTGTTGTTATTGTAGGTTTCCTCCTAGCAAACTGCAGCGTAAGGCAACGCGTGATTGGCTGACCGTGGCCCCCATTCCCTCTTCCCGCCCCCCCCTCCCTGTCCCGCTCGGGGCGGGGGAAGGAGGTGGAGATGGGGTTAAGCCCGGACAGAGGGAGGGATGGGGAGAGGTTCTCTTGTTCCCTTTCTCATTCTCCTGCTTTGGTTTTGGTAATAAATGAATAATTTTCTCCAGGTTGAGTCTGTTTTGCCTGTGATAGTGGCTTTAAGGGTCTCTTGGCACAGACACCACCAGGCGCCCACACACACCCCCCTCCCCGCCCCATCCGGCGGGGCTGGGGCAGCTTACCCAAAAACTGCCATGGTTACAGATACTCCCGTCTGAGTTGACCAGTGCCTTAGCAAGAGAAAAGCTGCACCATTTGAATGAGTTAGTTGACGAGCGATTACAACTTCAACACAAACAGCCAACAGACAGTTCCTAGAATACACCTGTGTTTGTAATACAGAAAAAAAAATTGGGTAAATAACGACTCTTACAGGATTTAAGGGCAGTAAATTTGGTAATTGAGGATATGGGACCTTTGCAACAGGGGTTACCATCTCCTTCAATGATACCTCGAGATTGGAATGTTATCATTATTGATTTAAAAGATTGTTTTTTCACTGTGCCTTTACATCCTGAAGATGCTCCACAATTCGCATTTTCTGTGCCTTCAATCTTTATATAAGTGGAAAGATGAACCCCTCAATATTGTCTCCGATTCTGCCTATGTGGTCGATGTAATAAACGTGCTGAACGGGCAATGTTAAAGGAAATTAATAATCCTTTGTTGCATGATCAGTTTCAACAGCTAGTATTGGTATTACGTCTGCGGGATCATCCTTACCTTCTTGTACATCTGAGAGCTCACACCCCGCTTCCAAGACCTGTCCCAGAAGGTGACACAAGAGCAGATGCTCTCACTAGTGCGGCCCTTGTTGCAAACACACTCATGCAAGCTAAGCTATCCCACGAATTTTATCACCAAAACTCTACAGCCCTTCAACCACAATTTAAGCTGACACGGGAACAAGCTCGGGCAATTGTGCGTTCCTGTGGCAGTTGCCAAAATACAATAATGCCATCTTTATATGGGGTTAATCCGTGCGGTTTGTGCTCTCAGGAATTATGGCAATCTGATATAACTCACGTCCCGTCATTGGGCCGACACAAAGATGTACATGTAACTACTGACACCCAGTCCAGCTTATTGTTTGCCTCTGCTCAGACAGGAGAACGTGCTGGAGATGTTTGCCAACGTTGGACGTCAGTGTTTGCTTTCATGGGGGTTCCCACACGTATAAAAACAGGTAACGGGCCAGCGTATGCTTCTCGCGCAGTCCAAACCTTCCTTGCTCTTTGGGGCATCAAGCACGTTATTGGTATCCCACAGAACTCCTAGAAACAGGTAACTGGGAAGGACGGTTCCCTCTTATGACGTCGGGGAAAGGATACGGTTGTGTCTCTACAGGAGCAGTGAATAAGTGGATCCCTGCGCGATGGGTACGGCCAGCGCTCCAAGCCGCCTTGCGTTCATCGGATTGTTAATGAGCTGTGTGGCAGCCCCATGGACATCGGTCATGGAGGGAACAAACGTGTGGGTAACTATGGCTGGTGCCATGGGGCAGGGTGCCATTTGTCTGTCTGTATCATCTGCAGATAACCCTTTCAGAACATGCTTGGTTGACCTGCCAGATAGCGGTCGGACGGCAGCTCTGTGTAAAACAACAGCAGCTGTGAGTGCTGAGTGCTGAACTACAAGAGATGGAACTTGTGGGATCAGTAAAGATGACTTTTGTCTATTTTTTTTAACTATTCAGGAACTAATATTACTAGAGGGGTAATGATTGTAAGTGCTTTAAGACCTATACATTGCAACGACACAGCATGGTGTAGTCATGCGAGCACTAACATACCAAAATCCAGATATCATAAAGACCTAAACGAAGTACACATAGCTTTGAATCTGATTGCCAAGATAATATAGAGTTTTGGAAACCTAAGTGAAATTATTGCCACTTCAGTCTTTGCACCTGGTGTGGCAAGTGCCCAGGCATTAGCTACGCTAAATAAATTGGGCTGTTGGCTTGCTAAGCAAATGAATACAACTGCATCAGCACTATCAATGCCGTTAACTGATGTAGATTCTATACGCTACGCTACTTTACAAAACAGAACCGCTGTTAGCCTGCAGAGTACATTTAACAGGCCTTGTTGCATGCGCCGGCCACGCATGCAGCAACGTCTAGGCAGGCCTTGTTGTGTGCACTGGCCAGACATGCAGCAATGTCTGGTCAGTATTCTTCTGCTGAATCTGCTGAGGGTGTAGACAGAGGTGACTCAGAGCGGGGAGAAGGGATCTAGAGCGCATGAAGCGAACAACAGGGGACGCCCTGAAGGTGCTGCGCCTGCCCCATTTCTCTGCTTTGACCCCGCTGACAATCACCCTCCTGCTCGGTGGTGTTTCTGGCGTAGTCAGATTGGTAACAGAATAGAGTAATAGTAGATTTTACTAGTAGTACAAAATTATGGTTGCTAGAATTTCAATGGACTCTGCTGCATGAATTTGTCTGATTATTTGGAATCTATTCACCAAAGTATTCAAAACTTGCAAAAAGAGTGCATAAACTGTACCAAAGTGATGGTTTTGATATGTTCAGAAATCTTTCAGTGGATTGGTAGAAAAGCTTATTGCAAATAGCTGTAGGATGCTTATTCATTCCTTTTAGATATGTATTTTGATCTGAATTCCATGTGTGTTGAAATGTGTGACTTTAATAGATAAAGCATTGGAACAAGCCTCTTCTCGCAAACAAAGAAGGGGGAGATGCGGGTATTTCTCGAGCCTGTACAGTGTCAGTGAAAGCACACTGACCTTGGGAGAGGGATACAATCGTGCTCGCAGGAAGAAAGCCATGGAATGAGAAGGGAAGCTTTGAGATACAAGACATTGTCAGCAGAATTTATGGCTTGTTTCAAAAGAGGCCTGCAAAAAAATAGTCACTGGCCTTGTAGATAAGAAAGTGACTGGAGTTGTTATGTCTGTAATAGTAGAAGAATGCTGTAGTAGAAAATTACTAGAAGGTAGTGAAACTTAGTTTTGCTTAGCAGTCATGAATATGTATAATGTGTGACCAGTAATTTTATTGGCTAAGCTTGTGTGTGGCATAACTGGGTGGTTGCTATCCTTGGTAAAAATCGGAACTGTGATACCAGGCATTAACCCCAGGGTATGCTCCAAACCAGGTATGGCAAGTGGATGTCACAGAGTACGCGCCGTTTGGCTGTCATGTTGCGGTCAACACTTGCTCCCGAGCTCTCTTTGCGTGCCCAGAAATACATCCTGCACCTGAACCGGGCTTTTGCCTGCCTAGAGGTACCTCGGGAGATAAAGAGCAGCAATGGGCGAAATTATCGATCGCAGGCGTTTCGCCACTTCCTGCAGATGTGGGGAATCCGCCATCCGTTTGGCATTCCTCTGAACAGCACCGGGCAGGCGACTGTAGAACGCAGGCACAAAACCCTGAAAGCACAGCTAACGCGCCTGAGCGAGGCGGGAGAGAGGGGTTCGCCAGAGGTCTTGCTCGATAAAGCGCTTGTGGTACTGAATCCTATGTCCTTCGCTGACCTGCAATCCGTTTCCCCTATCCAAAACCATTTTTCCTCACGTCAGCTGCTGTCTGGGGGCAAGGCACTCCCAAAGGTCCGGCACCGCCTGCCGGAAAGCCCACGCTGGGGAGGTCCCGCTGATCTGCTGACATGGGGACGAGGGCATGCTTGTGTCTCCACAGGGGCAGGGACCCGATGGATCCCGGCCCCGTTGGTACAGCCGTGGCTGGAGGAGCGGCAGGGTGACTGAGCAGCGCAGTGCTCTCCAGCTCAGCCTCGTGGGATTGATCCTGATTGTGAGTCTTCCAGCGCCAGTGAGAACGACTAATTCCTGGGAGAGGTTCACGAACTACAGCAACTCCACTCAGGTTTGCATAGCGCTGACAAGTGTTGATGGGCCTTTTACCACTTGTGCCGTGGCGGTACGCTTTGCCAATGTCTCCTTCCGACTTGGTAACTGGAGCCAGTGGCTGAATTCACCGCAGATTCGAGACCTTTTTGTACGGCCGCAGCTTGCCCGAAATACCGAGGCCCTGGAACGCTTGGCCTGCTGGGCTGTAAAGAACGCTAACCGCACGGCCCTCGCCGTATCAGAGTTAACAACCGCTTTAGCGGCGCACAATGAGGGGCTGGCTCAGGTAAAACTGGCATTAGATTATGCGCTTGCTAGGCTTGGTATCGGTTGCAGCGACCTGGAGGAACAATTAGGTGTCCAGGGCTACTGCTGTTTGGATTTCAGCAGGAACGCCACCTCGGCCTTGGAGAAGGCGCGTGCGCGTGCTGCAAGTATTGCCCAGTCAGTATTCGACACCTGGGTCCAGAAGGCCTGGGGGTGGTTCTCAGGGCTGTTCAGTTCGCCCCAGTGGCTGGGAAATATTGTGTCTGTGGGTTTAACTACCATAATTGTCGCTTTGACAGCACTCTGCTCATTTCCGCTGTTGTTGCGGCTTGTTCACAGTGTTGTTGGTGGGGTCGCTAGACGAATATTCACAGTCGATCTCGCTATGACAGCATCCACCCAGGGGTATCAGCCCTTTCAGCAGCAGGATGCCGGGGCACAATTGTGAAGAGCAAAGAGAGGGGGGAGATGTGGGGCCCTGCAAGGCAGCAACAAGGCTACGAGCGGGGTTGCGCATACATGGGAAGAACACACCGCAACGATTCGCGCGCTTGCTGACGCAGTGCCTCGCGCTAGGCACGGATAGGCACATGGGCGGTGTATGGTGGGGTGTATGGGTGTAATTGCGACGTGACGCAGCAGTAAATGGAGAGCTGGCTCGACGGCACCCGTGTCTGTGTCTCTCTCCCCGGGATGGGATCCCAGGAGTGGGGGTCGGTTCATTGTCGCACGGCAACATTGGGAGGATATATGGGGAGACCCGCTGACTAGGAGAACGTGGATAGAATATTTTACAGTTGATGTTATCTTGTGGAAGGGAAGGAAAGTGCGATGCGGTCCCCTATGTTGATTTGTTCTTTACTTTGAGAAATCATCCCGAGTGGCAGAAAGATTGCGGATATGTCCCCAAGGACCCGATGGTTTGGCATTAGAGACAAAAAAAAAGAAAAAGGAAAAAGGCTGACAAGATCTTGCTCTGTTTGTAGCATAGAAAGCGGTGTTTAAAGTGTGGAACTGAAGAGGAGGACACAGAATTGATGCCTTAAATGTATGTGTTAAACTTATGTGTTAAATTTCTGCCTTAAATGTGTGTGTTAAACTTGCGTGTTATCTTTATGTGCTGTCTGTCAGCGTCGATGCAGGTTTAACAGATGAAGCAATAGAAAAGCGGGCAGAACACCGAACCCCCGGTGGGAGCTGTAGAGTGGGGCAGTTGAATTCCGGGGGACTCAGTCCTTCTGCGGGGAGAACTGGAAGCCAACAAGACCAGGCAGAGCAGGGAGTGGTTCGAGCCCCCCAACTTCGCCAAGCGGTAGGGGAACAAACTGGGGATGAGGCCGGGGGTGTGGTAGCGGAATGGATAAAATGACTGGAATGGGAGAGAGATTGGGAAAGATCACTGTGCAAAGTGTGAAGAAGGGTGGCACTGGAAAAACGAATGTCCTTATTCTGAAGAAGGAATGAGACCGGCAGCACAGCAGATGCCGCTGTCAGAAGCGTGAAGAGGACGGGGGAAGAATTCCCCAGCAGAAGCCCTGCTTACAATCCAGCTGGGGACCCAAACCATGGATTTCTTGGTTGATACTGGAGCTACCTATTCAGGTTTAAGTACTTGTAGAACAAAATGGAGTAAAAAGCATGTAGACAAACTGGTGCCACAGGGAAAGCTGAAAAGAAATTTCTCTTTCAACCTTTAACTCTTAAGGTGGGTAAACAATGGGGAATCGGCCAATTTTTATCCATACCGGCGTGTCCCGTTGCCTTATTGGGGAGAGCTTTATTGAGCAAAACGGAAGCACAAATTAGTTTTCAAAACAGTGAAATTCAATTAAATACACCCTAATCAACATCCAGAGAGGCAAGAACTTTTATGTTACAGACAACTTCAGAGCCATATGAAATCCCTCAAGAAGTGGACAATGCAGTAACTCCTTTGGTGTGGGCTGGCAAAGTTCCTGGGCGTTCAAAAGCAGCAGAACCGGGAAAGATTTTTCTAAAGGAAAGCACCAAACCGGTAAGACAAAACCAGTACCCTTTAAAATTAGAAGCTGGAAGAGACCTTGAGAAAACAATTAAAAATGTCTTTAAAATAGCGAGTATTAGTCGAATGTGAGTCAGAATTCAATACTCCCATTTTACCTGTTAAAAAAGCAGAAAGTGAGGAATATAGGTTAGTACAAGATTTTAATAGCAATAAATTTGACAGTTCAAGATAGTCACCCCTTAGTGGCCAACCCGGATACCTTGTTGACAGCTTTACAGAAAATCACAAGTGATTCACTGTATTGGACTTGAAGGATGCCTTTTTCTGTATTCCCTTTGACAAAGATAGTCAGGCATATTTTGCCTTTGAATGGGAAAATCCCACAACTGGGCAGAAGACTCGGCTCACCGGGACAGTGTTCCCTCCAGGATTTAAGGACAGCCCAACGATCCTTGGAAATCAGCTGGCTAAGGAGTTAGAAACATGGAAAAAAATTCATCCTGCAGGACTGGTGTTGCAATACGTAGGTGACATTGTAATCGCCGCAGAAACCAGAGAAGAAGGTCTCACCTTGACTGCTAGCCTGCTAAATTTCTTGGGCCAAAGCGGTGCCAGAGTTTCCAAGAGGAAAGCACAGACTGGAAAAGAGACTGTCATGTGTTTGGGATCTGAGATTACACAGGGTCAAAGACGACTTGGAAACGAGAGAAAGGAGGCGATTTGACAAGTGCCGGAGCCAGACGGAGCCAAGGAGCTGTGAACATTTCTGGGAGCGGCTGGCTGGTGTCACCTGTGGATTCCTAATTATGGGCTGCTGGTAAAACGTTTCTGTGAGACTTTGACGGAATCAGAACAACAGAACATCTCTTCTGCTGCTGTTCTGCCTCCCTCACCCAGGCATGCGACCATGGTGGCAAAGGAATACAAGGCCCCATCAGCTACAGAGACATCGAGATCCCGGTCCTGGGGCGGCTGCTGGGACGGCTCCTCCTTTTCATGTTTTCACAGGATGTGACAAACCGTGCAGCTTTTAATGCTCTTTCTCACCTCCGTCAATTCATCTATAAGCAAAAAGGTAAGAGAAGCTGTGGTGGGCTGCATCCCACCGCACACAGACATCTGCCATTGGGTCGGCTTCTCTCCCCCGCCTCCTTTGCCCCTCACAGCTGCTTCTCGTAGCTTCCCAGCTGTCATTCTGCTGCAGAAGCTGAGTGCTCTCCTGAACTCAGGATCTGCTGCCTCCTGCTCTCCTTCCTCCCTCCTTTCAGCATCTTGAACCCCACCAAAGCGGCTCTTGATTGCCATGTCCCACAGCCACGTCTTCCCTGTTAGCGAAGAGCAGGTCCATCTGAGCATCACTGCGCCCGCTCCCTCCAGTGCTTGAAGCAAGAAGCTGTTCCTGCCACCCTCCAGAAATCTCCTGGACCGCCTGTGCCCTGCAATCTTGCAAGCAGATCTCTGGGTGGTTTGGGGAGCTTGCTGGCAAAGCTGCTGTGTCTCATTGACTCTTCTGTGTTCCCCCCGCTCTTTAGGCAGGTCAAGGGCAAAGGAGACAGCACAGCAGCTCTGGTGGGAACACGAGACCACCTTCTTGAACTTTGGGCCCCTCACCAGAGACATGGTAATGAGCCCCCCTTGCTGGGACACTTCTCCGTGGCGTCAGCAGGGCACGTGTGTGAGCAAAGGCACCCAGACTCAGCAGGGCTGGCGAGGCCTCGCTGTTCCCGGGGAGAGGGTTCCTGCTGTCCCCGAGCAGGGACGATGCCAGGGCTGCACTGCAGTGTCCCAGCAGCAGCTCCAGCCCTCCTGGCCACCAGCAAGCCCTGGTTCCCTGGAGGGCCAGCACACTGCGCCCATCAGCCCAAGCCTCCTCCCTCACCCCAGGGGCCCTCTCTTCTCGTCCTGCCCCCGGCAGTGACTGCAGCCCCACTGGCAGCTTTCCTGCGGGCACTGCCGCCAGCACTGCCAAGCTCAGCCACACCATCAGGGCACTGGCGGTGACGTCTCTTCGCTCCCTGCCTTCCTCCCATAGGCCTTTGTAGTATACCTCAGACCTTCGGAGAGGACAGACATCGTCCTTGTGGTCATCGAGGCGATGACAGACTGCAGCGTCTTTGACAGGAAGGTGGCCATAAAGATGCTGGACGAGGTCATGGCAGCCCCTGACTTGTGGCTGACGGACGTAAGTGGCCGGTGGCTGGCTTGCCCTGCCCTTGAGCCCTGTCAGGCCTCCTTACTCCCTCCATCCCTCCCTCCCAAACGCAGCTGTCTCGGGCCCCAGAAGGCACCTGAAGGCAGCAGAGAGGGATGGGAAGGGCAGCTGAGGAAATGGCTGCACCCCAGCGGCAGCACCATCCTCACCTGTGTCCCCTCCAGGTGCCAGCGGTCCTCAGGTGCATCCACAAAAACCTGGAGGACATCAACATGGCGCCAGCCCGGCAGATCGTGGAGAAAATGCTTCTCCTGATGGCTAGAAAGCGCCCTGGGGAGGCAGTCAGCACCATGCTGAACATCGCTCCGCCAGGAGACAGGTACTGGCCCTGACAAGCACCCTGAGGGCTTGTTCCCGGTGGGGAGAGGGGCCCGGGGACTCTCTGGCTGCCAGCCCCACCAGGAACACCACCACCTCAGCCCTCTCCTACTGCCCAGGGCATGCCAACCCAGGGGCAGGGGCTGCGTCCCGCGGGGCTGTCCCGGGCCGTGCTGCTGTGGCCGAGGCAGCCCGGCTGACAGAGCGCTCTGTCTTGCAGCGCTGCCCTGGCCATGTGGGAGGTGATCTTCTCCGTACCCCAGACGCTGGAGAATGTTTTGAAGGAGCTGGTCATCCAGCTCCAGGACCCCCACAACGCATCCTTCTGCACGTCCTCAGATCAAACCTCCCTCCTTCGCTTGGCTGTGAGTTACCAGAAAAAGCCTTGGTGCCCTTGTCCTCACCTGACCGTGGGAACCAGGAGCTGCTCGCCACGGGGAGCCTCACCGGCTCTGCTGGCCACTGACTGCTGGGTTTCTTTCAGCTGCTGGCCTCCGGTGATTTGGAAGATGAGGAGATTGAGCCAATGTACAAAGTCTGGAGGTTTCTGAGGTATTCAAGAGCAGGGGTACTCTCACTGGTGCTCACAGGCCTCGTCACACTGTCAGAGAGAGCTGACATGGTGAGCAGGGCGTCATGAAGGGAGCTGTGTTGGTGGCCGGGGCTGGGGCAGTGGGGAAGGCGGTGGCTTGGCCTTGGCTGGCAGTCGGGCGGTGGGGTGACTGCTCCGATCGCCCTCCCTGCCGTGGTGGGCCCTGCGGCTGCCTGGGAAGCTTTCCAGGCGCAGAGCTTTCCACAGGAATGGTGACTCTCTTTTTCACACAGGCAAGGAAAATGCAGGCCTTCCTGCCAGACATGATGGAGGTCCTGCAGGGTGGCAATGAAGATATGAAGAGGAAGGCCCTGGTGGTCTTCCAAAATGTGATGGGTCACCTGAAGAAGAAGGAAGCCAGCCCCATCGCTGTGCAGCTGGCAGCGTATCTCCTGCCCCTCTTTGACCATGTAAGGCTGATGTGGGAGCCTGAGCCCCACAGCGGGGCACGGGGCAACGACAGCTGCCCTGCGGCCCAGCCCTGCGGGCAGCACTGCAAGCAGGGTCTGCTCTCCTTTCTGCCCCGGGCTCTTGTGGGATGGCTTCTGGGTTCTGCAGCCCAGCCCAGCTGCTCCCTGACAGCTGCCCCCACAGCCCCCAGGGCTCCCCGAGCTGCGCTGCCGGGGAGGCCCACATTTTCCCCCCAGACTCCGCGGCAAAGGGGCTGAGGCTGAGCCAGTGGTGCATGCCGCGGAGGTGTTGCCAAGGACCCCCTGCTCAGCCTGGCCGTGGGGAGCTCTTCCCCAGCACGGCTGGTGCAGCTGGTGGGGAATGCTGGGTGGCTGGGGGAGCGCTTGGAGGCACAGCCACTGCCTGAAGGAACTCTCTTGAGAGGTCTTGCACTGGCCCGGGGCCATTCAGCCGTAGCTGCAGCTTTGGCGCACAATTCCGGCCTGCAGAAGCCAGCTGTGGCGCATCTCCCCTCACATCAGCCATGCTAACACTTCTGCTCACCGTGGGCAGAGAGCTAGTGTTGCTCAAGTGCTGCTGTGCTTCTCCCTGCCAGGAGTTCAGCCAGCTGAGAGAGCTCTCCATCAGCCTCTTCAGAAACCTCATGAAGACTGTGGTGAGGAAGCACAAGACCCAGATGAAGGCATCAGTGCAAATGGGCCTGCTCCCACTCTTCTTCCACATGAGTGACCAAGTGCAGAGCGTGGCCAAGGTACAGATTTCCAAGCTAAGCAGGGATGCAGGGAAGAGACCCCAGATGTTTGAGCAGGGCACGTCCCAGCACCCTAAAGGTGGGATCAGCCCAGGAAGAAAGCCAAGGGCAGGGGAACGCCAGGTCTCCCCCAGGCCGTGGTGCCATCTCCCAGCTTCTGCTGCTCTGCAGGTCTCCGGGGAAGCCCTCCTTGCTGTAGCAGAGCTGCTCAGCTGGAAAGAGCTCAGGCACCTGCTGCAGAGCCAGCAGATGTGGAGGATCGGAGAGTGCTTGGTGAGCACAGCCCCCACGCCCCTGGGCCCAGGCTGGACAAGGGCTGCCCCCGCGTCTGGGGTGCGGGTTCTGCAGCTGTGCCTCGCCTGCCCAGCTCCAGCCCGGAGTCCGCAGCCTGGAGCTGCATCCTTGTTCCCTGTCTCCTCAGGAGCAGAGCTCCCAAGGGCTCTTCTCCATGCCCCGCTCCCCTCCCTGCAACATGCGGGACGGAGGGCTCTCAGCAACGGGGGGTGCGGGAGGAGGCACTGCTGTGGCCCAGTGGGGAGGGGCTGCGACAT
>WHYT01012282.1:0-84925 GCA_009806455.1 Tetrax tetrax
CGGCTCCCCGCTCCCCCCGCCCCGCGGGGAGGGGGCGGTGCCTGCTCCTGACTGACTGCTCTGCCAGCCAATGGGTCCTCGAGATGAGGAGGAAGCGCGGGCTGCAGGGGCGGCCTGCTCCCCGAGATGGCGGCTGCGGGGGCGAAGGGGCCTGGGGCGGTGGGAGGCTGGCGGTGGGGGCTGCCGGCCCCTTTCGGGGCTCTGCACACCTGTCCCTCCTTGGCCGCTGTAAGCCTGGAGCTGCTACCACTGGTTCTGTGGGCGGCCTGCACAGCGGCCCTGTGTGAAACGAGCGTGTGTGTCTCACAGACACAGCCCGGGCTGTTAGAGAGTTAGGCAGGGGCTTTAAGTGTTTTGAGATGGACATCTCGATTAAGAAGGATCTGGTATTACGGTAATACCTGCTCCAGCTGTAATACCCATTATACCTGTAATACCTAATGTAACGGTGTGATGGAAAGCAGAGCTGCTGCGAGGTGAGGGTAGCGGAGCTGGCGGTGGAGATTCTCCGAGGTCAAGGAAGGTGAATTGGCTGGGTTGTGCAGAGAAGGTGAATAGTGCGTGTTTGTACCCACAAATAAACAGAAAATTTTGGATTTTTGTGCCCTCATTTCAAGAACCTTTTATTAGCACACAACAAATCTCTGTGTGTTGTGAAGAGCATTGATACGAAAGGCTAGATACTCAGTCCCTTGTCCGTGCTGAAGCTTTCAATTATAATATGCAAATATGTATCTTTTATAAGTTACTTTAATTTTATTCTTCCTTTTGGTGTAGGAGAAAGCCTGGAACTGAAACAGCATGTTCCAGATTTGCAGCTGTTATGCTGAAAAGATCTAGATGAAGATTGAGAAGCATCTCTCTCCTAGGAATACTGTGCACAAAGCAGAGGGGGGGAAAGAACAAGTAAAGAGAATACAGGAATCATCACTGCTGCATACAGACTGTTTGAATTAATCTTTAGTTTTAAGCTTTAGGAAGAATAGACTGTGCCAATAGTTTACCCTAAATGTATTCTAATTCAGGATTCAGATTAAAGTAGGTTAATCCAACAAGCCACTAAAATCAAAAGGCAGAATAGAAAATCAGTTGTTGCGTTCTGACAGTCACATCAGCTCCAGTTTACCACAGTGACATCGAGATAAGTCAGTGTGTACCCATACGTGAGGTCATCAGCACTGCAAGACAATTTAAATGTTGAGACCTTGATTCCTCTTGATTCTTGATTCCTTGATTCTTGAGACCTCTTGATTCCTTAAAGGTGAAACGCAACAATTGAAACCCAGTTGGAAGGCATCCATGGATGAAGTGAACTGGTGCTTCCTTAAAACAAACTGGAAATTTACTGTTTCGTTGTTCAGAGAAAAGCATAGCTGTGAGAAAATATTAAATCCTACTTGAGGATGAAAGCGGAATTGAAGAAGAAATTTATAAAACCAGATAGGCTGCCTGGTATGAACACTTAGTTTTTAATAAACAGAACGTACTGGCAACATTTGGCTGGTTTACAGAATCCTCAAAGGTTTTGGAAACTGATCAGAGTTTTGATATGCTGCTGCATTTCTTTCCCCGTCCCCGACATAATACAGAAAAGAAGAATGCTCTTAACGGGACGTTGTTTGGAAGACTCCCTGGAAAATGCAGGTCCGGAGCTCGCTGCCCCAGCGGAAGGGACGTTCGGGTCCTGCCGGGCGGCCCCCGCCGGGGCGGTGCTGCTGGCTGAGGTGCTGAAGGCCGGGGGCTGCGGGGGATCCCCCACCGCAGGGTGGTCCCTCCCCGCTCACGCAAGGCAGAACCAGCGCCGGAGCGAGTCGGGCGTGGAGAGCCCCCAGGTCACTTCCATGTCTGTCGGCGAGGGATCAAACTGGCAGTGGGTTGTGGGCGTTGGGCGCCTGGGTGCCGTGTTTAAAAATGGAGACTGCGGTTAGCTTTCGTGCCAGCAGCGAGAAGGTGCGCTTGAACGTCGTGACAGTACTGCTGTTGTAGTTCACTGTGCGCCGGAAACTCCGAGGGCTGCTTTGGTGCCGTTAAGGATAAACATGGAGGCGCGCATGCAGGCTACGCTACAAAGCTCCCAGACAATATTTTTTGTACAAGCCATGTTTTGTGAAAGTGTTCTCTTTTAGATCTTGGCCAACGCAGAGAAATGGCGCTCTGACTCATTGATCTTTGCTGTTGTGCATGCAATGTGAATGTTTAAAAGATAATGCTTCAGAAAACTGGAGCACGCTCTCTGAAAACCTTGCTGCTTTGCCATTTTTATGCACGGTTAGAAGCTAGAATTTGCAGGACATGCTTCTCTACAAGAAGCTATCCAAGAGAACAAATGTGGATTAATTTAATTTTTAAAAAGAGGCTTTCTGCTTGCTTCCATGAGCTAAAAAGTTTAAGGTGATTATCTGGAAGAGGTGATAGTAAAGGTTCCTGAGGGCTGTCAGTGCAAAACCAGTGCATCCAGCAGCTTAGGTGGTGGTGGAAATAACACAGTCCTGACTCAAAATAATGAGCTTTGCCAGAGGACCTTCCTTGAAACTCATTTCGGTTCCAAGACTGGAATTGAAATAGCGCTGGGATTTGATAACATCCTCCACTCGCTGCCGAGGAGAGGACAGAAAGCGAGCTGCTAGGAAAAGGAAGGAACTGATTGGTGCGTGCGAGCTCCGAGCCATGGAGATAGCGCTGCAAGTGTCATCCTGACGTGAGGCGCTCGGAGCCAATCAAGCTGGGGGTGAGTGAGCTTTGCAAAACTGCTCCTTCAAATGACAGGCTTGGGTTTAAAAAAAAAAAAAAAAAAAAAAAAAAGTGTATTTTTATCCTGGGATAAAACAATTCAGGTTAGGGAAAAATGAGTATGAAGCGGAGATCAGATGTTCTTGACAAAGAACGCTCACGGAGTGCTCCCACGTTACACTGTATAATCAGTGCTGTGGTTAGCAGTACACTCACATCTCGTGGAACAATAAATGCAATCAGTACATTTACTGTGCGTATTTAATCACTTTATTTTCTTATCTGCTCTGTCACTTCACATCTGCATTTTAACATCTCTTTATTTCTTCTTTTTTTTCTTTCTTAATATTCAGGTAACTCATATTGTTTTTAAAGTTCTTAATTTTCAGTCTCTTTCTGTTTTTCCTTTTGCTTGCCTCTTCCCTAAAACAAATCTTAAAATGAAAATTCCATACAATTCTACCTAATTTACTTACCCTGACTACTAGTAAATGGAAGAGCAAAGAATACCTGTTGTTATTGTTTTAAAAAAAGAAAAACTATTCCCTTGTACACTGACAAAATTTCAATAATTTTTTTTTTTTTTAATAAAAAAAAATGCACCAAAAATGCAGCAACAAAGAAAAAAAAAAAAAAAATTGAAGGCTCTGAATGAGCTGTTCCATTGCAGATGTTACAGTTCTGCTGGGGTGCCACAAGAGGGGCGTAGAAGGAAAGCTAACGCAGCACTGGGAAAAAAATCAAAGAGCAGCTTGAGGCAGGTTCATAGCAACATACATTTTCCTTTTGTTTAGGAAGATCTTCTGGGATCGTAGCATTTCTATAGCTTACTTCATCCCATATAATCTTTAAAAAGCTTTACAGACCTTACAAAATGTGATGATGAGCATTAATAGCTGAAATGGATCTTTTCCCAGAACTTCATAATCTTTCCTCAGCTTTTTCCTATTGGAATGTCTGTGGTAGTGTCGGGACAGGGAGTGGTTGGGCTGGCTCTATTTTTGTTCCATTTCTAGCTATTGAACCAACAAATATTGCAGCATTTAGTAGACGTGGAGAAAAAGGTTACGGAGCTGGTTTTGTTTACTTCTATTTAATTTTTGCAAATTAATGGCTGATGATGCAAATGTTGTAAGATCAGAGCTCACATAAATGCCTTCATGAAAGAAGAGGACCATAAAATCCCCTTAAGTAAATATTGAAGGGTTTATTTAGCTGTTGTGGAATTAAAAAGCACAGTCCTAACATCCTGAGTGAAAGCAATGCAGCGTGTGTTCAAGGATCTGCAGTCTATTAAGCCCTGATGTCAGCAAAGCCGTACTCCAGCCGTGCTGGGACAGAGGCATCGCTGGCTGGGCATGCTCCTTTGTGGGAGTTGAACATAAGGCTGGGAGAAAGGGCTGCTCTGAGTCAGGGGGAAAAAAAGACTTCTTTTTTATTTTTTTAATTATAGCTTTGTGGACTTCAGTCTTAATGCTTAACTGTATCTGACAGGTATTTTAACATCACTTCAAAAGATGTCTGTCAAACGGCACTAGATTGAATGGTCGTTTTTAAAAAGCCCTTTAATGCACAGAATGTTTTCACAAACTGAAAGGATATCAAAAAAGCATTGTTGTGTAAATGTAAGAATTTCTCTAAGGTGCCAGAAATCTAAGTGCAACAGTAAATGCCACCCAGCTTTGATTTCAGGAGTACGAGTAATGTAGTATAGAAAATTCCCCAAAAAGGGAATTACTCATTATCAGGGGAATCTCAGCACTTTTATCCTTCAGCAAGTGGTGTAATATTTCTGTTTCAATTGACTTACCTGCAGGTTCAATTGTGGCTATAAAAAGTATTCCTGAAGCAAGTCATGGGCAGGTACCTAAAACAATGAAGGAAAAGGAGGAGAAGATCTTGACATTTCTTCAGCAATCTCGAGTGAAGAAGGTACTTGGATATTAAGGTGATGAGTGACATAAAAAGATAATAGCAGTGTATGAAAGCCAGTAAATGAAACTAGCTATAAACTCTATGATATAACCCAGTTTTCTTTCAGGGTCTAAGCTAAGTGGATACTAAAAAGCTAATAAACTGTGAAAAGGTAACCTAATATTGAAATGCTAATGAAAAATACTGTATTTCAGTATAAAATTTGAAATCCTTCCCTTGAAAAATGTTTCAAAGATCTGTGTAACTCCCACTCCTTGAAAAGAGCTGAAGCGTGTGTTCATCCTAAACAATGCCACGTTAGCACAGAATCTGAATTCAAGGAACTAATGTAGGGAAAAATCTTTTTATGAACAGAGCTTCTGGCTTTCTGCAGATTTTTGGTTGCAAAAGTATTACGTGAAGCGATCTACTTCTCTTTAACTGGCCACAGAAGTTAAAGATTGCTTGCACAAAGGCATAGTTTCTAATATCCAAGAAAAAAAAAATGCTGGAATTGATGCATATATTCAAGAAGATATTTGAGAGTGTCTGTTACCTATTAAATCTGTGTTTGGTAGGAGTTCTGGAAGGAGCAGACTTGTTAAAAATATTCTGTTTCTAAAGGGGCATCAACGTTTCTTTAAATGGGACTTCTTCAAAACAGATGCTGTTGTATCTGAGCTTAAAAACAAATTTTGAAGCTCTTTATTGACTACAAAGAGTGTACATGTTTCTTTGTTTTAATTTCTGGCAGTTATCCTAGGCAGATGGAGCAGCAGTGAGGTTATTTCAGTGTAATGTAAAATCCAGTACTTCTCAAAGGGTTTCGATGTGTGTTTGAATCTCGCAGACTGGTGTTCCTCCCTCTGTTTTAGTGAGGAAAACAGAAGAGCGGTGAATTTTCAGGTTATCCCTGGTGTCTCATTTAGGTTTATAAATACTTTGAGTTTTAGCAACATGACTTCTAATGTGGTAACAGCTTGCTTGCTTCTGAAAGTGTTACTGCTTCACAGACGTTTTTAACTTTTGGGGAAGGTAACATGCACAGGGTTAAATATTAGGTTGTTTTTGTAAAGAGTATCTTAAGAGAACAAATCATTTGAAAAACAGTATTTTTTGAGTCTCACCCTGTCTTTTTCTGTGCTTTTTGTTTAAGTGGATAACATACTCGCATTCTCTACATATGAAGTAAATCCTTCCAAGTAAATCCTTCTTCCTGCTGTGAGAGAAGTCTGTTAATTTGGCACTTGTCTTAACAATGGAATAATGTAAGCAACCCAGTAATTAGGTGTGTTGCCCTCTGGGTTTTGCTGGGGGGTGTATCTAAACACACGTGTAGGAGTGTGTGTTCAGCCATATAATGTGGCTACATGACTTAGATGAGTGGTTCAGATTCCTGTTGGACTGAACACCTGCATCCAAGATGGTTCTTCTCCTGAAATACGAACTGTTTAATTTTCTAGTCTTCCGCTCTCCAGAAAAGTACTCTCTCTCTGTTTTTTTTTCGTGGACATCTCAGTGCCTTTTGATGTGAGATGCAAAATTCACCAGCTAGGCCGTGTCTTTTAATTGCAAATATTAAAGGTTCAGAAAACGATGAGTGTAAGAACTTCCATGCTGTAGCAGCAGCTATAGGTAGGACTAGTAATATTAACAGTTGTTTTTCCTTTATTTCTCACCTGGAAAAGAAACAGATCTAGAATTGCGGGAAACCAAATGTGTTAGGTGCTGCAGTTGTTTTGCCATCGTGGAAGCCCTGCCGTTAGGAACCCAGTGTTTCTGATGTCTGGAGGTGAGCGCAGGGCAAGAAGAGGTTGGGTGCCTGAACCAGACTGGTTTCAGGATGGAGGAGCTTACTTGAAGTGGAAAGAATGTTTTCTTTGCAGAATGCTGTGGATTTGAGGAGGAACCAAGCCAGTACTGAACACAGGTCATGAATGCTTCCAGTGTAGCTTTGTAATGCCTTCCCAGAAGTCCTGAGTTCCTTGGAAATGTACCCAGGCCACTGGGGGAATTTCATCAAATGGCATATGAAAAGATCAAGAGGACAGCGAGGTCCCAGATTTTAACAGCACTCCTGAGAGTCAGCGTTTCACTTGATTATACCACCCACTTCCTAAACACAGTGGGCTTAAAATCCAGTGGAATTGCTCCTACTTGCTTGAGACAGGGTTTCCCACTATCAGAGTGATGTTGAGGAGTGTTTCACATAGGTCCTTTGCTCAGGGTTATTGGTTTTTCCTTTCTTGGGATGGTTTCATAGCCTGCTCCTCAGCTGCTGAGCCAGGGCAGAGGAGCAATTCTCTCCCCCCAGCCTGGTGGGGCTTGTTGCTGATACTTCCTCAGACCGGCCAGTTTCAGACACACTGAACTGCCTGGGGACCCGCGGCAGCTGATGGCAACACCTCGGGACCTTCTCTGGGCCTGATCCGGTCTGCCCCCAACCAGGCTGTCAACAGCGCTTCCAAATTCACTGCCCAGCTCGCCTTTGCTTTCGGCTTTTCCATGTGCACAGGCAAAGTTCCCACTGTGGAAGGCAGCCAGTGTGACAGCGAGTAAATAAATGGAAAGGTACTGGAAGAGCTCTGAAAAGACAGAGCGATAAGGAGTCCTTCCACGCTGCTCCCTCCAGTGTCACGCAGAGCAGCAATTATTAAGTGGCGCCATTTGAGATTGACGTTGCAGAAGCTACTACGGGTGCTGTAATGAAAGTAGAGATTGCTGCAATTCCTGGACCCTGAGCAAGGCCCATGACAACACTACAAACCCGTTGTGGAGTCTGGAAACTGTGAACTGGGGCTGTTTTTACTAAAAAGGTAATTACTAGGCTTGATTTATGATCAAACAGAAGTTTTCAAAAGGTTTCTCAATTCTGGTCCAGAAATCCATGAGCCTTATGTCATATGGAGGAAACCCAGAACACAAAATATTTTTTATGTAGTTGTTAGCAAATGTTATTAAGAGAATGACATGTTGTTGAATGAGGTCCTACGGCCTTTATTGCAGCTGTAGTATGAAGACAGAGCAAAGGTGCTGTGGAAAGCATTCTGGCAAGTGAGTGACATTCCAGTCGCAGATGAGACACTGAGATATTAGGCCACCTTCTTGGCAGCAGGTTAGTCTTTGACTTTGCTGGAAGAGGTGATTGCAGAAAGGTTATGAAGAAGGTCTGGAGAGCAATAATTCTAAATAGCACTTTAGTAATGATGTCATTTAAACAAAAAAAAAGTAATGTTAAACATTGACCAGTGAACTCCTTTGGATCAAGAGCAACACAGGGCCACTAGCCAACATGCAGGAGAACTTCTACAGCAGGAGAACTTGCACAGTGCAATCAAGAGCTTGTGGAAAGTCCAAAGCATGCAAGATCATGATGGAAAAGCCATATTAGAATAATCCTGAGGAGTGGCAGGATAAATAAGCCAGTATTTTCTATGAGTATGAGGGCTTACTATGAAATGGAGGAGAGGAAGGTATTATAACTCTAGTCAAATAGTGTATTCACTCATGATCAATCCATGTGTCTTGAAGTCAGAAGCCAAATCTTGGGCTAGCTGGAGCAGTGTGAATGATGGCTGTGATCTCAGCCTGATCTTGAGCTGCTCTCTTGGGGCTCACACAAATCCAGTTATAACCTGCATATGCCTCCTCTATTGAGGAAGCAGAAAGGCTGAAACAAAACAATGGATATTATTCTTCTGGGCTTGACAACTTGATGAACACCAGGAAACAGCAAAATTATAATTTAAAAACTGTTGTTACAGGTTTTTTCTCTATAGGATGGCCCATTGTGGTGCTGCAGGTGGTCTGGACTGATGGATCGCTCTCCGGCTAGGGTATGGAGATCAGCCCTTTACTAGCAAGTACCTACAATTTGAACGCATTCCCGCCGAGCTCAGCTATGAATAGCTTAAGCTCTGGGCAGCTTTGTAGGAGGCCGCACACGCCTTGCTCTTTTTTTCCTTTTTATACCATTTGTTCCATATTCCGCTAGAGGCCACCACAAACCTCATCTGAAAAAAAAAAAAAGAAGGGAAGGGCGGGCACCTGCAGTACGAAATAGCAAAAGCTCCTGTTTTATAGGGAGGTTTAAAAGTGGAACTTGGATCTCCGTAGAAACCACGTCTCTTCCCACTGTGCTAGGAGTAACTCCCAGATGTGACTTGAAGCCAGCAAATGATCTCAGGCGGTGAGATCAGATTTTGCTGAGTATACAGGGTTAGACATGTTCATTACTCTTCCAGAAGATGTCCTATCCAAACCATGTATTGGTATTTTATTTCCTTGGGAATATTGGCCTTTGCGGTAGCCTTTACTGCGTTTGTGTATAGAGACTCAAAGTTTCAACATTGTTTCCTGCCTGGCCAGTAGAAAGTTGCTTTTGTCATTGCTATTTATTCACCTGAGGCGTGGGGTTCCTGGAATTGTGTGTGCTTTCCTGGAAGAAGTGTTGAAGAGTGTAACGGCTTGTGCAGAAAGCACTCAAAGACTGAAAAGATGTCAAGGAGACACAAGGCAGCTGGAGTTTAGGGAGAGCTCTTGGACTCCGCTCTCATGGTAGGTATTTCTCTGGCCACCATTGTCTCAGGAACTCGATGTCGCTTACACCCAAAGTGTTTTGGCTTGAGTAAAGGTTAATGGAAGAAACCGCCTGCTGTGCTGGCCAAACCAGTTGGCCTTTGCTGAGGGTAGCATTGCAAAAATAAGAGGATCAAACTTCTAGTTTCCATGTGGAATTAAAATTAAAGTAATTCTGTGACCATCACAATTAGGCTAAGTATGTGTCCTTGCAACCTTTGGATAGGGAGAGCAGTTTAGATTAAGCAAGAACTTACTCTGAATCTTTACACAGACTGAGATATTGAAAAATATTGTGAAAAAGATTCAATTTGCTTTTGTGGCTGTTTTTCAGCTTCGGGTGGGGTCAGCAGAAGGAATTGCCAGAAATCTCCAGAGCCAGTTCATTCCTGTGAGATTTCTGGCCTGATATTTTCTTGAAAACTCAGGAGGTTTGGATGAGCCTCCAGTCTCCATCTTTCTGGAGAGCTTCCCACCACTTGTGAGCCTGTATACACGCCATTTTTCCATTTCTCTAGGGGTGAAAAAAAAAACCAACAACCAACCCCTAGTCTGGATGATGTTGAATTTTCCTCTGAGTTTATAAATGATGTACAAAGAAGTGCAATTTTCGGATAAAGCCAGTAATCTGTAATGTCTCAAAGGTTATGAAAATAAAATGTGCATGTGAAAAGAGACGGATGACAAGATGAGCTGACAGTACGTGTGCCAGGAAAAGCATGCATTTAGTAGCCAGTGGCTTCTTTGCTTCCACAATCTGTTTCGCAAATGAAACTGTTTACTTTAAAAATAATAGGCGTCTTTAATTGATTCTTTTGACTGGCACCTGTTAATAACATCCTAGTAGTCTGGACCGGGTAGCAGAGATGTCCCCTTCACCTTGCGAAAGCTGCAACTGGAATAACACTTTGGTTACCAGTGTGTTTCCAGGCCTGCGTGGGGAGATACTTCTGAGTGAGAGCAGCTGAGTATTTAATGTTGTTACCTAACCAAACGTGAATGGGGGCTCAGCTGCCTGGCTCCGTGCTATTATTTCTGTTTGAAAATTCATCTTCATATTGTATGAGATCTCTCTTTTGAGAGAGACAAAGTGCTCCTGCTTCTGAGGCCGATACCTGTCCTTCCCCGCCCCCAGAGCGTGGGCCCTGTGAACATCTTTGTCTCTTGTTCCCGTGACAGCCGTGATTATCTTTGACAGAAAGCCTATGGAACGCCTCAGGCGAACGCTGGGAGGGGGACAGCAGCCCGGAGAATATACTGCCTCATGATACAAAGGGGTCTGTCTAGGAGATACCGGCTGTGTCGTTCTCTGCTTGCCCTTGAGGAGCTGACATCCTTTTGTGGCCAAGATTTTGGGAACAATTAATGAAAGCATAAAAGACAGTTTCCAGGAAGAAGATTCATTCTTGTTTGCTCAAAATCTAACTAAAGTTAATAACCAGTTGAAGCGGGGTATAAGTAAAAAAGATTGAGACGATGTTCTGCCCTACCACCGTTGTAAGAGGAGGAATGATTTTTGTGGAATACTACGGTTCTGCTATACTAATAAACCCATTTTCTCTTTCCATATTCAAGATTCTCATTTTACGTATGGATAATGAGACCACTTTAGAGACCAGCCTCGACAATCTGCTGATGCTCCCTATATCCCTCACTTCTTTGTGCCCTCCATGAATCTCCTCGTCATCTTGCAATCAAAGAAGGCACCTACACTTGAATAATTTTCATTGTAATTCATAAAGGCTTTTTTTCCCCGTTTCCCTTGTGTAAGAAGAAGTCATATTTCTGCATGCAAGTGTTAAACTACTCGTATTAAAACTGAACTCAAGTGTGTAGCCTCTTCCTGAGACGAGACAAAGAGTACTGCATTTAGTGATCAACTTCTTTTCCCCCTTTCTCTGTCCCATGCAGTATTTTGAAGGGTTGAGTTTAGAGGAAGCAGTAGTCAGGCTTCTGAGCTCATGCTTTCAGCATCCCATAGCCAGTGAAGAGGTGAGGGGGATTAAGCTAGTGCCATCTGTCCTTTCTTCCTCTCTGTACGAGCTAACTCTGATTTTCAGCAGCGCAAACGGCTATGTCTCCCACAAACAGCTGGCTGCAGATTACATTTTTATGGAGTACCTCAACAGTGGGCTATTGATCACTGGTGTCCTGAAAAGACCTGATTGCGTGGTGCTGACTTTGCTTATTTCCAGCTGTTAAATCACACCAGATAGCTTCCTTCTGGTTTTTGGTGTGGGTTTGGTTTGGGGTTTTTTTTGTTTGTTTTTTTTAATGTAAGCAGTAGAGGTTATGTGAAAAAGAGCAAATGGGAAGAAAAAAAATGGCCCCTGTTTCAGTCAGTAAGAGAGGAAATGTCAAGAGAACTATCATTAATCTTGAATCAACACTTATTAAAAAGCTACAGCTTTTTGCTGTGTGTATCCAGGAGACCCGAACAGGTTTGCTTAATATAACTTCTGGCATGGAAAATTTCTTGATGTTCCCTTGAGATGTGCGCAGAAAGGACAGCTTTGTGGTCTGTCTGAACACAGTTATTAGAACTGCTGGTCCAGCTTGTTGGGAAAGGTAGCTTACCACTTCATACTTCTGAGGGAGAATAAACTGTGAAGTGCAAATTTTCTCTGTGGATCTTTGGGATGCGACTATAGAAAGCACAGTTCTGTCTCCTGTGAATGGATGCTAACCATTCCTTGGCACGCTCTATAAAAAGCAAGGTTTTCTCTGGAGTCCCAAGCCAAATGTTCCCCTTTTTTTTTTTTCCTGCTGTTCTGCACTCTGTTATGTATTTGGCTGTGCTCTCTGTCCCAGAGGTGTCTGTGTTCTGGTGGTGTTAGGTATGAATAGATTGTCAAGTTCCTTGGGATCTTCCTTGCTGAAAGGCACGATGGAAGCTTGATCTTTTTTTGAAGCTGCGTGGCGAAAGGCTAACGGCATGTGCCAACTTGTGGCTGGAAGGCAGTGATGTGAGGACAGCAAATACTCATCTGTGTAAGACTTGTATCTATATGGTACAGACCAGCATTATTCACAGACAGTGTGTGCGTTTCTGTGCAGCTACCACACCAACGGTGTGCGGACGGCCCCAGCCACGTGTCCGAGCAGATTTCAGGGCCCCGCAGGTTCGGTGCGCTGCCTGAGGGGTCAGTGCCAGATGTGTCTGAGTCAGGGAGCCGTGGTATAGGATCACACCAAGTCAGCGTTCCCTGGGAGAGCTCCCTAGGCTGTCAAAAAGTGTACGCGCTGTCTGCCCACCTACATGTGTGAGCTCAGAGCACGGAGCACTTCCAGTCCCTTCTGTAATGAGACAATTCCTGTTTATTCTCGTGCTGAAGACCCCTGGATTACACAATGAGAATGTTTGACCACGGAGATGAATTATATACGTCGTTTGGGGGAAAATAAAAACCAGCCTGCTTAGAAGAGCTTCTGTTTTTAAGGTTTGCCATCCCTAAGAGTTTTGGGAAGTGACTTAGTGCGTACTGAGCAAGGAGTGAAAGCGATCAGTAAAACTATGTTATTGTCATTATGGCTCTGGGAGGTGTCTTTTAGTAGCAAAATCCAAAAAGAGAGACCACGGCCAAGGCAGTTTTACTGAGAAAACCTGCATACTCTAAGCATTAATGATACTCCCAACAATAATTCCCAGCAAGACATGATGGCTTAACCATTGCATCAGTTTGCATCTCTCTTGGTCAAAACAGCCCTCAGTCTTCTGCTTTTTTCCAGCACAATTCAGTTAATTATTCCCAGTTCCCTCAATGAGTCTGAGCTCCCACTGGCTCCTGGAGCAATAGTAGCTCATTGTTGCAAATGAGCTTAATCCAGTGTTAGAAGTTTTTATTGTCCCTAATAGAAAATGGCATGAATAGTAAAGGAAAAAATGTGAGATGTTTCCTGCAAGGCTTTAACAACCCTCCTGGGTGTATGATTACGACATGTGCTGGGGAATAGTTCTGAGCAGGGTGGCGGTGGGGAGAAGGAGCTCTGGCAGCATTTTACACCCCCATCTGAAAGCCTCATCGCAGCGAGCTGCTTGAGGAGAAGGAAAGGATGGGAGACAGCTCTTCTTGATGTGAACATGCCGCTGCTTTTCAGCCCCTCGGGCTTCCGATTTGTCATAGTTTGTCTTGGCAGGCTGACATGAGAGGTAACGCAAAACTGAACGAGGGCCGATAGGAAATTTGTGGGCCTTTCAATTGGCCTCCTGCCCTCAGTTTTGTAAAAAGCATTTTAGTTCCAGGTGTCTTAGTTCTCTTCAGACAGGACTGTGTTGACACCATGTCTCAGGCATTTTGGAAGGGGTAGGATTATCGGTGTGGGACCCAGGAGTGTGGAACATTTGACAGTACTGCGACCTTTCTCGAGACAACAAACCAGGATATCAAAACTCAGCAAGTCACTGGGAAGTTCTGGACCACATTTTAAATGAAGGACAATGTTCAGGGGGATCTTGTAGCCCTGTCTCTGGATAGACCTTGGACCTGTGTTGTGGCTTTGTCACCAGTCCTGTCACTGGCCTTGTCTCCCGCTGTTTCTGAGTAGCCTCCCTGGATGAAGCTACTAGTAACCAAGTGATGTAGTAACCGAGAGCCTGACCAGGCTAGGTTAACCTCCTTCATGCTTCCTGCTGCGCTCTGAGTCGTGGAAGTTCGGTATCACACCTGTGGTGAAACTGCAGCGCTCTTACTGTACGCTTAGACGCTTTTTATTTGGTGCAGGGCTATAGTTTGATGTTTTCTTCTCTTGCGAAGGAGCAGCTTTTCTTGCTGACGCTCCTCAGAGTTCCTGCGTCGTCGTGTATCGTTCTCGCCGCCGAAGTGGGCAGAGTATGTCGCTTCCAGGAAGATCAGCCACTTACAGTGCTGGTAAGGCTGCCCAGACAATGTGTAGTATCACTTATTTCAGATGAGCATGCGTGTGGGGTTTTTTTTTAGTCTCTTTCCCTGCCAGTATTTGTGAATGAAGATTCCCCTGCTTCAGAGAAAGACGGTTTAGTTATTACAGTGCTGGCATGAGCTCTGGGCTTCCAGGTTCAGTCTGCTTGCATGGTGTGACCTAGCGCGAGCTGCTTCGCTTCCCAGCGATTCCGTTCCGTGTCTGAAGAGCAGGACTCTTCCTTCCTCAGAAATCATGCGGCAATAGAAAGGCAGGGCCTTTAGCCCTCTCATGGTTGCTACGAGTTGGTTATCTCGTTGGGAGTCTCATTAGAGACATCAACAAAGAAAAATCTTTGTGGGACCAGAGCAGCTTCTGACTCTTACTGGTCGCTCCCTAGGTCAGGTCCAGAGATGCAGGGAATCTGTCCTGATGACAAACTCAGAAATTTTCAGACTGATACCTTTCTCTTCCCCTAGCCCAGCATTCACTGAATTAAAAAAAAAAAAAAAAAATTCCTCCTGTTGGGGGAAAAAGTGTGAAAGTTGACCCTTCTGGGACTCTCATCTCACTGCACGGAAGGCCGTGCTGTCTGTGGCGCACGGCAGCAGCCTCCTGCCAGCAGCCAGCCCTGTCACAGCGCGCTGTGCGACTTCTGTTTTAGCTCATGTGAATGGCTTTGCTGGCATTAGTCAAACGTTTGGTAGGGCAGAAACAACAAGAAGAATGAATGGTAAAAGTACACAGTGGAGCCGGGTCCATTTATTGTATTTTGCAGGTTTGGTTCTCTGTCGTTGCAGTTTGCCATTGATTAAATGAAAAAAACATTACAAGTACATATGAAAGGTCTGTGGTGACCTTCAGTGCCTTGCTTTCCTGAGGAATTCAAAGTCAGAGACAGAAAGCAGAGAGCAGCAGGCTGTAACTCCTCAAACACGTAACAGCCCACAGCCTGTAACGGACCATTGCATCCTGCCCAGTGAGGCGTACGGGAGGGAGTGGGAGGTCCGTAGGTACTGACCGATGGATTTTGTGTATGGTATTTGCATCCCTTCAGGTGTTTCTGTCAAATGGTGGCTCTGTCTTCCAGAAAGCGTTGGTGCCATGCTTTACACGACTGAGCGAATACCTAAGCTTTGTTACCTTAGGACTGCAAATAGCTGCAAGCACAGATCATTTGGAAGTGCTGTTTGTTGAGACTGTGTTTTAGCAACGGATGAAATAAGTATTTGTACATAATCAAGCTGTACAATAATGTTTTGCAAACTTTTGAAAGTAGGTTTTTGCTTTGTCTGGAAGCGTATAGTAGAAAGGTAGGACAAGACTGAAGATTCTGCTGGCAGCTGGGCCTCAAACTTCCGTGTCTGCTCCTGTTCACAGTGTGTACCGTTGGAGTTCGCAAACGTTAGACCATAGCATTCACAATAAGTGCAAGCTGAAAAAAGCTGTGCCATGAAATTCGGGTGTATTTGGCTCACGTGTGAAGCAGAAATGAGTAGTGCATAAATGTGTCATGTCAGTTCAACTTCCCGGGTAATCTCGCAGCCGAACCACAAAAGATAATGTATCGTCTTAGTCATAGTTTGTGTTGTGACAATTAACAGGAATCACGACTGATTAAGATTTATTTGAGACTTCAAGACTTTTATTTCTCCTAGAACTGACTAACTGTTGACAGTCTGCAACGGCTGTGATCAGTTTTCATCTCCACCTTCCTCTGGTCATACAAATTTGGAAGCTGCAGACATCACCAGGCTCTTTTTCGAAGGTACAGAATTGAAATGCAAGTTTTCAAACATATAGTGCTATTTCAGAGAAGGGACTAAGCTGCTCTTTGAGTCCATGGTGAATAAGACAAGAAGCAATGGGCTTAAACAGCATCCCTCTGAAACTTTTCCTAACAGTGGGAATACAAAGCCTTGGAAGGCTGCTTGGGGTGGCTGTGGAGTCTCCGTCACTGAAGCATTTAATAACAGGGTAGAGGGGTCTTTGTGAAGAGTGCTGTTGGTACTATTGATCCTGTATTGGGAGGAGAAGGAGGAGATGCTTTTTGAAATCCTTACTCGTCATCTTTCCTATAAGTTGGTTTCCAACTGCATAAATATATAAGAAACATTGTAAAACACTTAGCATACCATTTCAGAGGGTGTAGGTGTTTTTCCCTTATTTTTAGAACTTGACCTTACAAGACTGAAAAATAACTTCTTCCTTCTGACTTTTGTCCTTCACTTGGCAAAGGTTAGTTAAAAACACAGAGATGGAAAATATTTAAACTTTAAACTAGCATGAGCTTTTCCTTTTGTTGTTTGTTTGTGGGCTGGTTTCATTTGTGATGTCAAGTCTAGTCAGGGAAAAAGGTGTAACTAACCTGGCACTGCACAGAGTGCAAAACCACTTTTACACTGAAGCCCAAATAAACACCATCTACTGCTCCCTTTTTTTTTTTTTAATCAGTAATGCTTAAAAAATGATATTGACAGATCAGATAATAACAAATTCAGATATATTAGCTAATTTTGAACTTGTCCTTTTTAAACAGACACAGGCACCCCGAAATAACTGAGTCATGACCAAACACTTTGTGATCTGCTACTGTGTGTTTAAGCTGCGTTAGAGTAGTGATTTACAGGAATTTCGAGCCCTCAAATCTGAATATAGAAAGGTATAAAATGAGTCCAAGGAAAATAAAGGTAGGGATGACCTCACCCGGTGGAGACACCGTGTCTTGCTCAGCTCAAGAAAGCTCTGTATAAACTAGCTACATTTTAAATTGTACAGTTATTTTGCTGCTGTGATGAACAGAAATGATCCCAGAAACTGTTGCAGACTAACGAGAAATGGCTCCAGGTTTCTAGAAGAATCTAAAGAGATATTGATTGCTGCCTTAATAGGCAGAATTATTTGTTCAAATATTGAAAATTGGTGTAATGAAGATTTAATATGCCTTGGGTAATTTAATTTTGAATAAGTGAGCAAAAATAAGCACTATTCTGTCAGCATGCTGTCCGACACCAGTTGTTGCTGAGGGAAATACATGGCATTTCTCATCAGTGAACATTCCTGACTTTACTGAGTTTGAGAACTTGCGTCTTCTAGGTGCATACTCACAGTTTTCCTTGTGTGCTTCAGTCTACTCTCCAGCCTCCAGTAATAAATTGATTATTAGTGACTCTCTTGCAGAGGAGAGCAGAGAGGGTGATGTACTTGCAGATCGTCCACTTTGCAGACTGTCCACATTGCCACAGTTCTCTTTTTCTCTTCCCTTTGAAGAGATCCCAGTTAGCTGCTGGTAGCCCTGAATGTTTTAAATACTTCGGTAACTTGCAGTTTGTCCATCCATACAAAGTATTTTTCAGAAGAGAGGGGTTCACTCTTTTCCTTTTGTCCTTTGCAGTGACTTGAGGAACTTGGGAGATTTCTTCTTTTCAATGTCTTATCATTCCATATGGACACATTTCTCCATACAAAGCAGATCTGATGTCAATTGTTTCAGAGGTGACCTCACAAGTGACCCTTGTCCATTCTTCATTCCATGTGAGTTACATCTCTTTCTTTCTGGAGTTTTACGACTTCTCTCCCCTTGAAAAAAACAGGTTTTTTTTCTGGGTAGTTGGCAACAACCTTCCTTTATTAATGACCTTTCAGGCTTCTGTTGAAGTAATGTGCTTTTCCCTCAAAACTCTCCACGACCACAACAGGTACTAATGGGCTTCCTTATTTGCCATCTAGCAGGGTCCTGGACTGAGCAGTCTGCCAAGTCTGAATGCTTCTCTCGCCTCTTGACAACAGCATCGTCAAACACAAGCTGGCCAGACATCAGCTATCGCTGCTTCAGGTGAAGACTTGATCTCTGTGAGGTGGGTGAAAGGGCATTTGTCATTCACTCTCCACTTGTTGCTATAAAATTAAAATTGGAAATGGTATTTCCCAGAACCTCACTGGAAAAGCAGTGTATTTTATCTTTAGTAAGCCGTTGCCATGGTTTTGATTTGTCCAGAAGGACCCAGAAATGGTAAAACCCAGGAAACTCAGTTGTTCTGGGTTCCAGCTAAACCACTTTTGCTTACCACAAGTATCAAATCCTCAAAACTGATTTGCCTGTGAGTTGACAGCAAAAAGTCACTTCTGTGTGTAACGTGAGATGGCACGTGTGTGCCAGACAAGCAGAATCACACAAGTGCCACCAAGGTAACACATGCAAATTAACTTTACTTTGCGTATAAATTTGCTTGGTGCAAGAAAATGTAAAATCTGTCTGCTGCAGCATTCCTGTAATATAAAACTAGTAATATTTATTTGCTTACTTTAGTGAACGTGCATGGTCATCAGCGCCTGCAAGACTGGACCCCGTTACCTTCCAGAACTGTGCATAGCCACAGGGATGGGAAGTCTTTTCCTGAACACGGGAGGTCTGAGGTCAAAATGAGAAAAAAATCTTTATGTAAATATCCAAGGATCCTGCAGCCATAACTCTTTAAAGACTGAGCTACTGTTTCCTGGGGCTTTCCTGTCTGTGTCCCCAAGGGTGTTGTGTGATCAACACACTGACAGATTTCACAATCAAACAGTGAGAACGTGGATCAAGAATTTCACTAGTCTTCAGACTAACCTTTTTTACAGGTCACAGTTTAACTTGCCATTTCCTTGAGGTAGTAGCTTTTAAGATTTTCTTCAGGCAGATTTTCTTTGGCTGCTCTAGGTGAGTTTCTCAATCCGCTCTGTGTCTTCTGGTGGAAAGTGCTGGATTGAGGCTGACTGATGGAAAATGCTGGATTGAGACTCCTTGCTTCACAGACAAGAAACAGCAGAGTCTGCCTTCCTTTCATGCCGTCCCTCTGCACTGCATCCTTCCTTTAGACAAGCCTGGGCAGGGGTAGTAAGAACATCAGCCTCTAGGGCTGCTACATTTGCCCTGTCCCTCTCTGAAACAGGATGTGTGATAGCTCCTCTTTGGAGCTGGAGGATGATTCAATAATTCTACCCCAAGTGTGAGTGGTAAAACTGTCTTTTGGAAGTTTAAAGAGCCTTTTCTGAAACTCTAGTGAAGTCCAGATGTCTCATAGCTTTTGTGATCTTGCAAGCAGTTTTAGAAGGAAAATGTGTGAGGGATAGGGATATGAATCATCCGTCTATCCTGTGTCCATGAAGAAGAAATAAAAAACACAATCCAAAAAGAATCCATTTAATTCTGGAATTTTCTGACCTATTTTGGTGCAAGCTGGTCTAAAAAAAAAAAATTAAAGTACTCTCCTGATGAGTTTCTCATATTGTTTACTTTTGTAACGTTCTCTGTGGACTAGCAGCCAGAAGTGACGTCCACCCCTCGTCCAGCATCAGAGAATAAGAACTTTGGAGGAAGGAATGCAACTTCATAAATAGCAAACCACAGACACTAATGGGGAGCAGAGGCAAACCTGCAGGTTAAAAATTCGTTGCAAGAGAAGCCCGTACATCCACACTGCCTGGAGATTCAAAGATGATTTCAGCTCTAGCATTTGTTTTTCTCCTCTGCCTCTCCTGTCCTTTTTCATCATGTCAGCAGAGAAGAGCAGGTAAGTAATTTTAATTCTATATTTTCTGGACTCGTACAGTTTCTAGACTCCTGTAAAAATTCTGTTTTGCAGAAGGGAATGAGGAAGAAGGTAACATTGCAACTGCATCTGCTGAAACCTGAAAGCAGTGTTTAGGGATTTTGTAGTTTCATATGAAACTTGAAGCTTAACTGTGTAAATGTTCAGTCTTAGATTCTTCCCTAGTTCCCCTCCTGAGTAGTGAAGTTTTTTTAAGAAAAACATTTATTCTAGGGCATCTGGAAATGTTGTTGTGTTTTGTAATGACCTACAAGTGGCACTTTACATCAATCTGCATTTTGCATGTGATTTAAGTTAAAAAACCAGAACATACAGAATGTCCTATAGCAGGATCCTTGCATGTTCTCTCTGCTTGGCACATAAAGCTCAGGAAGGCTCTGACTTCCAGGAACGTAGCCACGCTAAGTTAATGACAAAAGTTCCGCTTCTCTGAACAGCCCAACAACAGGGGAATGCTCAGCTCCAGGAGGATCGGTGAGATCCGACAGCCTCAGACTGTGTACCGGAGACGCAGGCGTGCGCTTGCGGAGACACAATGAGTCCGTGGAGAAGGATGCCTAGTCATGGAAATGGCTGCAAGTGCAAAGATTTCCTTTGGAAATCGCTCCTGAGTGCTTGAAGCATTATTGTGAATCTGAATATTAAAAAAAACTCCAAACTTTTATTTTAAATTACATCTTGCTACTGGGGATGGAAAATTCTTCCCAGGAATAAAGGAAACTGCCTGAAGCCTTCATGCAGAGCTTATTCAAAACCTCTGTTTGAAGTTAGAAATTATGTGCAAGCTCCTTGTTTCAATAAAATCAGAAACGTCACTTTAATTCAGTCTTTCTGTCTTAGAGTGACACATTTGTGGTACTTGCAATTTAGTTCCCAAGCCAAAATGTATTGGAGAGGTTGCAAATATTCATGAAATCCTCTTGGTTCTGCGCGGGGAAGAGCCATGAGGCGTTCAGGCTCATTTGTCACACAAGACGGCCAGCGCTGTTGTACGAGTCAGCGGCGTGGCCTCACAGCCTACCTTTGGCCCTGACAAACCCTGCATGTGTGAGGAGGCAGATCCCCAACTCCAGCTAATTTTCTCCTGAACACACAGTGCTGTTTGTAGAAACTACTGCTATTTCTCTCTTCCTAAGGGTTTGCTCACACTGTAGGCAAGGTGTGACTGCTGTTAGAGGACAGATTAATCTAGAAAAAAATGGAGAAATGACGCTGTACTTTCTCATGGCAGACTGGAGAATACCAGAGCTGAACTTTGTATCCAGTTGTCTTTAAATGGCTCATGTTTTCTTAAAACGTACATAATTCTAGAAACAATGAGCTACTTCCATTCATTCTTCTTGAGTGACACTGGAGTATAGACTAGATTGTTAGCATGTCTCAAAGGACTTGGCAAGTCCAGAATCTAGCAGATGGGAGGGAAAAGAAATGTTCATCTGCCCTAGATGCCCTTGTAAGATGATTTATATCTCTGTTCAGCACATCTTAACCAGGATTTTGCAATGTTGCATGGATGAGCAGATGTATCCTTTGTGTCCCAAAGCCACTACTCACCAGTTTGAAATTGCCACCACCCAAAAAGAATCTGTCTCCAGCAAGAAAAAAAGGTTGTACCTTGAGAACAGGCGAGGCAACGGCTGATGTGCTGGTTTTCCAGGTTCAGTGCTTGGCAGCACGTTTGAGATAGACAGACTCAGCAAAGAGCCTTGCTGTGGTGGTGCCCTTCATAGCAGCCTCCGCAGCACTGAATTATTAATTTGCTTCTTTTGGCAGCAAAGCCTTCCCATGTGTGAACTGCGGAGACCATGCCAGGTTCACAGCTACCACAGCCGCGGGGCTGCCAGGCCGGTTTGTTTGCTGAGGGGTGACAGTTACCTACCTGACAGGCACGGCTGAGCACCACCGTCTGCCCTGCCCAGGGCAAATCCTACCCTGTGTGCACGTCTCTCTTATTTCCAGCAAGCTTCTAGTTAGGAACTGGCAGAGACTGGTGCAGAGGAGCCTGTATCTTTGATATTCAGCTGAAGTTATCAGTTGGGTTGTACTGCTAATGGCTCTTCTGTGTTTTTCCCAACCACTCTGGGTTTTTTAGGAGGTGAAGTCGGGCCAGAAATGCTGGAAGAGATGAGAGAAACTAACCGTGTGCTGATGGAAGTTCGGGACTTGTTGAAACAGCAGGTAAGTGAGAAAGGGACCTAATTTGTTATATGCTGGACAAGAGAGATCACTGAATCCTCCACCTTGTGTGCTGAGTTCTGGAACTGGGGGGGACTTCTGCATTAGGTGAAATGAGCAATAGAATTATCGCTCTGGAAACCAGGACCAAGAGGTGGTCTCACAATTAGATCTGGAATTCTGAGATAAAGTGAATTCGATTTCCAAAATCTGCTGCTTAGAACTGTGTCTGATGAAAAACAGCGTACATGGAGAGTGAGCTCTTAAAAAAAAACCATGCACACGCACACACACTGTGGGTATATATGTAACTGGAAAAGCAAGTCACTTTTTCCTTGGTTTTGTGGGCTTATGAAATCAGTGGAGAGTCCACACTTGGAAGATGGAAGAGACCTTTCAGCCATCTATTAGGGTCCTGGAAAGGGAAGTCATATGGAGTCTAAACAAGCTCTGCATTCACTCTTTTCTCTTGTTGTTTTAATCCCAAGCCTTTCTGGCTCCAGTAGTTTCTTAAGGAATTTGGAACTTCTTGGGTGCTTAGATCTTTTCCCATTTTAACAAGGAGATGGTGGTTTGTCTGGTCAGCTCTCTTTTAAGTACAGAAAAAGGTTCCATTCTCTCTGGGAGCGGAGGGCAGCAGCCTCTGCCTGCCAGATAATTGGAATGGCAGACAGGCCTGTGTGCCAGTGCAAACTGGGCGGCCTCTAATCTGCAAAAACATCTGTTGCATTGAGTTACTCTCACATTTCAGGCTGCTGCATAAATACCCAGTGTTTACTAGGAATCAGGTCAGACATGGCTCCTGGCAGCCGCAAGCGATGATTTCCAGTGTTCCCTTCCAGCTTAGCACTGCTTCTCCATACAGGTTTTCTATTGGTTCTTTCTCTTGCTCTGGCCACTACATTTTTTTTTTTTTTCATGCATGGCCTTTTTCTCAACGGTGCTTTCAAGAAAACTCTTTTTTCTTCAGAAGACAAACTTGCATATGCCACTGGAGAGCCAAGGTGGCAGTTCATAATTTCTTAATCTGTGCAAAGATTTTCTAAAACTTACTTTTCCTTGATTCAACATCTTGGGATGTTGGCAATAAGGATGGCAAAAAGCATAACAATAAAAGGCCAGATCTACTCTCCTCAGCCAAGGACTGGAGGATTCTTGGCACAAAGGAGCCGCTGATACTCCTTAGCAGTGCTCCAGCTTCTCCCCTCTGCCCTCTGTCACTTCCTTCTAGTGGGGGATGTTCTGGGGATTTGGGTTAGATCTGTTTCTGCATTAGCTATTCAAAATACATGACCCCAGGCTGTGTTGGAGGGAAGAGGGAATCCAACAGAATGAACACTTACTCTTATCCCTGGGAGCTGGCAGAGAGACACGAGTGGAAGCTTTTGACAAAGTGAAATAACTTAATGGTGGAGATATGACGTTTACAGGGGGTGGAAGAGTGGTCCTGAGCATGGGTTGTAGATAGCCAGTAAGGCTTTTGCAGGAAAGAAGTCTGCTAGGATTGCCATCTGAGATGCTAGAGAGTCATATAAATGTTAGCTTGAGACTGACATGCTCACCTGTGCCTGCCCCGTATTCCTTCCTTCACCAAAGGAACGGCTTCTTTGCACTGCCAGTGCTGCAGATTAGCTCTGTCCTGACGCAAGCTGGAAGGAATAGGAGTCTAGAGCAGATCAGAGGAAGTCTGGAGGGAGGAGCTTTAATGAATCGATTCTGAACATCCTCATGGCAAGGGCATTAGGGCCAAAGAATGGCATAAGCAATGTCAGAGATTATTCAAGTCTGCAACATAGACTTTGTGGTAAGAGTCGATTTGTTCGTAAGTAGCTGCGCAGGCTCAGAGACACCCTGTTTTCTGGCAGTGGGGCTATTGGTTTGTATGGGAGCAAAACCAAGCCTTTGGCTAACTGGTGGTTCTTGTTTTCTTCTAGATTAAGGAGATAACATTCCTGAAGAATACAGTCATGGAGTGTGATGCCTGTGGTGAGTTACTGAGCTGAGTCCTACGTTCAGCTGCCTTCTCCCAGTCCTTCGTACCTTTGTGTCCAAACAAGTAGGAAAATGCCATCTGTGACCATCTCCCCAAAGGAGACAGCCTGTTTCACAATTAACCTGTGCCACAGAGTAATACTCAATATTAGTGATGCTTTTTTTAACCCCATGGCATTCTGCACGCATGGACCAATGTTCCACGCTGTTCTGGTGATTCAGTGGCAGCTCTTACCCCTTGCCTGAGCATGGGGTGCAGAAGCAGCCTCAAAAAGCTCGTCTTTCCTTCCAGCAAATGCTCAGCCTTCGCTTACTGCCGTTATTTCTGAAATAAGCATTGTTAGTTTTGTGACATAGCATGCTATCCTTCTCAGGGTAGCTGAATTCTGCTGCAGAAAGCTGCCCGGCCACGTCTCCCGATAACCCAGCCCCTGGCTGGTGTTAGAATTGCCTGGGAATGCACTGGGTGTCCTGTGGGATGCAGCTGCTACTCCTGAGCTGCAAGTGGAAGAGAACATCACCCCCAAGAGGCATTGCTCTGCTATTCCTTCCGTCCTAGCGCTGCCACATCCAAAGAGGTTGTTTACAGGGGATTCAGGAAACACGGTGATAAGTTCTCCCATACAGATCTTGCCCTCTGCTCCCCAGTAAATGTTTTCTTTCTAGACTGGAACTTACTTGCAGTATATCTGGCTTTCAGATAGCACGGGTCTTGGAGATGCTCTGTTATTTGCCAGCACGCTCAAAGGGTGGAGCAATAACCATTTCTGCACTTGGAGAGATTGTGTGTCTGCTGGAAAAGAGATTAGCCAAAGCTTCTGGGACCCGCAGTACAGAAACGCATTCATCCACAGCAATTGCTTTAATAATTTGCTCATAAAACTGTCTTGAACTTTCTCTCTGTTACTTGATTTCTGCCTTCTCCACTTACTATTCTGCTTTGTGTGGGTTCTTCTCCGGCACTCCTTGCTGTAGAATTTGAGCCTCTCTCAGTCATGCATTGAGCAATGTGACTCACAGCAGTCGTGTGCTCCTCTCACTATGTCTCAGAAAGTGAAGCATGAAGAGAAGAGGCCTTATTTTTAGTGCAGATTTTGCTGCTGGTGGTGGTAGAGTGTTGGTTTTTGTTTTGTTTTGTTTCAGGGTTTTTATGTTGGGCTTTTAAGCAGGAGAAATCAGGAGCAAAAAGTGTCCTTGCTACTTAGAGTAGTGGGTGTGGGAGACTTGCAACAAACTTAGTTTGTGGGAAAGTTTATTCACAGTCTTGAATTGGCCTTCAGTGAAGTTCTGTGTCACATACAGATTGAATTTTCAAATTCTCTTGTGCTGTGGGTTAGGTCATGAGGATAAGGACAAAAAAACTGGCATTTGGGTGAAAACTTCAAGGGAAGCTGGTGTGCAGCAGTGTGAGGATAGGCTTGATGCACTTCTAGAACTGCAGTAGCATTTTATATGGCTTGGAATTTCCTACACATCACAGTGCTTCATGCTTGGACAGACCGCATTGCTGTGTTCCAGCCTAGAAGTGGTGATGTCTGAGTAACAGGCTGGTTTCTCACCTGCCAGGATGCAGCGAGGTTTCCTAGCCCTGTGGAGATAACAGGTAGCACGTTACGCGTAACATGGCACAAGAGCCTCACGTCAGCCTGATGTGAGTGCATTCCTGTTTAGCATGCCTGCCTTCCGCAGCAGAGATTTTGGCTGACAGCCCCCCACCGTGGGTCCCAGATCTAAGCCTGTGCTGGGTGGGTTCTGCTTTAGCCAGGTGTCTGAGTCCATCCTGCCAGTGAGGTGTAGTTGTAGAGGAACCAGGGACAGAACTGATCTCTGCGGAACTCCAAAACCAAGGGCATTACACCCACAAGGAGAGCACCACAAGAGTTTTGACTGTGAGCTAAGATTTCTGGGGTTTCTTACTTGTTGGTTTTTTTTTTGTCTGCTCTGACTCAGAAATCTGTCAAGCTGCTGCTTCTGGTTTCATTTCTCCATTTAGAAAACAGAGCTAGAACTGCTCAAGCCTCAGAAAGGATGCAAGGAAACTGAAGCACACTGATATCTTCTGAGATGATGGGACCACCTGACGATAGTCTCTGGCAGTGACAGCTCTGTTCTTAACATTCCTTTTGTCCTCTAGGCATGCGCCCGGAGGTGACAGGCCCTGTCATCACCGTGACACAGTTTAACAGATGCCTCCCAAACTCCTGCTTCCCTGGAGTGGCCTGCACCGAGACCGGCACTGGCTTCCGCTGCGGCCCCTGTCCCCCAGGTTATTCAGGCAATGGGTCCCACTGCACAGATATCAATGAGGTAAAAAAAAAGTAGGAGAGGCTGGAAGTTACAAAACCGGCTCGCTTTTCTGGGAGTGTTGCGAGTTTGTCTTGTGGTTGTAAAGAAAAGTCTTGCAATTCCCCCAGGAGCTGAAGTTCAACAGAAACACCATTTCAATGGAAGGAAGTCTGCATCTCACCCTCCCCTAAGCTTTGTTCCGTGTTGGTTTTATAGCCAGTCTCGCTAGGCATTTCTTTATAAAAGACACACAGGCTGACACAAAATAAATCTTTTGGTTTGTACCACACAGGAAGGTAAGTTTGGAAGACCAGAACAGTCTGTTTTGCTCTTACAATCTTTTGAGCTAATGGCTGACGAGTTGTTAGAGATAAGATTTATTATGTGTGGAACAGAATCAAATGCTTCCCAAATAGTCCTTTCTCCAATAAGTCTTGCCACACTACTTGTATTGCTTTACTTCTGCCTTTCTATCAGACCTTGCTAGGCAGATCCTGTTCATTTTTTTTTTTTTGGTGTTAGAAAGTGTGGCGTTCCATCAACTTTACTCTGTGTGTGTATCGAATCTTTACTCCAAAAGACTCCTTGGTTCTGTGGTTCCCAAACTGTAGTCCTGTGCTTGCTGATTAGTTCACCAAGCAACTGTGTCTTGCAAAGCCATATCGCCTTTACAGTGCTTCAGTTTAAAAACCCGCTGGAGTTAAAAAGCCAAAGGGAGCTTTGGAGATTGATGAGAATCTGTTAGTCACCAAAATGTGGGAACCACTGTGTTAATACTGCATCTGCCAGTGCAGAGCCTAAGAATTCAGTGAAAATAATGAAGTGTTGGAGAAAATAAAGCAAGTATTAATAGGAACTTTGGAAAGACAATTGCTTCCCAGAGTAGTAAACAAACAAGTGCTCTTGTCTTTCAAAACCAGTGTAAGAAATTGTCCAGTTCTCTGGATTCAGAGACTGCCAGGAAGGAAGGTGTGAAGTGAAGCCAGCTCTTTGCCTGGGCAATTGATGTCACTGAAGAAGAATTAGTCCTGAATGTTGATTTGTTTTACTTGTCTGCACATATTGGAACTTGGGAGAACAACTGAGATGAGGAAGCTGCATTTTCCACTCACAAGGAAAGCCAGGAACTTCTATGCATTTTTGGTTTATGCTTTAAAAATAAAAGTACAATAGCTGGATCTCACCCAGCAAGGCCTGCTTTGAGAGCTGCCTTCACAGCTGGCCTTCAGCGAGCCAGGCTCACAGTTCTGCACAACCTTTCTTGTTTACAGTGCAACGCAAACCCCTGCTTCCCGAAGGTCCAGTGCATTAACACCACGCCTGGCTTCCGCTGTGACCCCTGCCCTCCCGGCTTCACTGGGCAGAGGGTCGAAGGGGTGGGACTGGCTTATGCCAGGGCCAACAAACAGGTAAGGCCCAGAAACTTCTCCTTCTCCTTCAGAAGCCATTAACTCATTCCCCTCTGTAACAGTAATTCTAAGGTCTCAGCACCCTCAAAGGAATGTGAGGGAAATACAGGATGGCTGCGTTGTCCTGGTGGGAATGCAGTGAGAGGAGGGACTTGCCAAGGCTGTCCTAGCACGTCAGCAGCCTCTGCTGCAACACCTTACCTCTGCTGAGGCAATGCTGGGCAGAACGCTGAGTCCCTGACACCTTCGTGGCTGTGGAGCATCCGTCATACTAGGCCACAGGAGAGCGGATGCAGGAATGGCACGTGGCCTGTGTTATTTAGAGAGCTGCTGGGTGGTCACAGGATGCAGTCTTTGACCTTCTTGCCCCACTGACTCTCCTGTCCTGCGACGGTAAGGAGATACTCTGACAGCTCAGCTCAGAGCTAAGCTATTTGCCAGGCTGAAATCTCTGGTGACTGCAGAGGGTGACCAGCTTGCCCAGCAGCAGGACTATGCTGGGATCTGGCTCAAGCGTCTCTGCAGGAAATCTTTGAGCTGTGGGTCCTAGTAAGGTGTGTCAGGGGCTGTGCTTCTGCTGCCAGTGATGCCCTAATTCTGCAGTCTGGTGTGGGATCTGCTTGAGAGTGAATGCTGACTCTGCTCTGTTCGTCCTGGGCAGGTTTGTACCGACATCAATGAATGCGAGACAGGTGCTGCCAGAAATTGTGTCCCGAACTCCATCTGCATCAACACGCGGGTAAGTAGTCCTGCAAGGCCTCACGTGAATCGCTTCCCAGGCTCCGCGGCCTCCAGCTGCTGGGGAAAGTTACCGCAAGGGTTTGCCAGGACGCACGTCGTAGTTCATTTCCCATTGCTGCTTCTTGCAGGGCTCCTACAAGTGCGGGGCTTGTAAACCTGGCTTTGTCGGGGATCAAGTCAATGGCTGCAAGAGCCAGACAGCGAGGCGCTGCCCGAATGGCGAAATCAGCCCGTGCCACGAGAAAGCGGAGTGCATCGTGGAGCGGGACGGCTCCCTCTCCTGCGTGGTAAGGCCCAGACCTCCCCGCGACCGCGCTCCGCTCGCTCCCGTTTCCCTGCGCTGTGCTCGCTCTCCTGGGTCTGCCACTGCCCTCTCCTGGAGAGCACGGCTTCCCGACACAGACCTCCACACCTGAGCTGCAGCAATGGCTCTCCCAGTGCTCTGGCGAAGCGGGCTGCACCTGGCAGCTCAGAGCACTGGTTCTGCTTGCGTTTTTTTTTTGCCTGAAGCACTACACACGTGCCAGTCGTGGAACACTGCACGCAGCTGAGCAGGGAGAACAACCGCTCAGCAGCCTGCCGCAGCCAAGAAGTTTTGCTGCTGCATCTGTCTTCATAAGCTCAGGAACGCTAGATAGCTTGTACCTAAGCTATTTAAAATGTTATTTACAGCATAACTGTTTCTTCCAGACAAGATTTGCAATATTTTGTGCTGGTTCTCATGTCAAGCCTTCAGTTTTGGAGGCACGTGGCCATTGGGGGACTCACCGGCAGCCTCGTGTTGTTTATCTGTCTTCCAGTGCCTCGTGGGGTGGGCAGGGAACGGCTATGTCTGTGGGAAGGACACGGACATTGATGGAGTCCCTGATGAGAAGCAACGCTGCTCTGATAAAAAATGCCGCAAGGTAAGGGGAGTTGTCTCCTTTTAGCCAGAAACGATCTACCGTAGGCATGCCTAACCAGAACCGGGCAATTCTGATTTGAGGGCAGGCCTTGGGAGCGGTGAGACCCGCAGAGGCCTCGGGCTGAGTGACACGCACAGCTTGCTAACAGGCCCTTTGCTGCTTTGCTTTCAGGATAACTGCGTGACTGTCCCCAACTCTGGCCAGGAGGATGCAGACAGAGATGGCATTGGAGATGCTTGTGACGATGATGCTGACGGAGACGGGATAGCAAATGCTGAGGTTTGAATTCTGTCTCTTACCCTAAATGTACCTAGAAATCTTGCAAAGCAACTGCTGACCCCTCTAACGTGAACTCAGAGAACCTGCAGGTCACAACATGCGGTGTTTCCTTTTAATCTGGATGGTGTGAAAACAGGAGAGAACGTCGTGGCACTGAAGGGACTTTACAAGTTGTGGTCCCTTGAGAGTTAGGAAGTCCCTCCCTCTCACTTGGTCAGGCACTGGTGGGGATCGTCTCTGGTGCTACTGGTATTCCCTGGGCAGGCAGTGACGAGGCTGAACAGAGGAAAGCAAGACTGGCTGCAGATGGGCTCCTGGGCTTCTCGGAGCTGCTGGACACAAAACCTCAGAGCTTTTGTCTTTTTCACTCCTCGGCAGCATGCTCAGCGCTGAACATTTCCCTCAGCCAGTGCCTCTCTCCCACAGGACAATTGCGTGTACACGCGCAACGCCGACCAGCGCAATGCAGACAAGGATAACTTTGGTGATGCCTGTGACAACTGCCGCCAAGTGAAGAACAATGATCAACGAGACATCGATGGTGACGGGAGGGGAGATGAGTGCGACGATGACATGGATGGCGATGGTAAGAGCAGCTGGAGAGCGTCCTTGGAGAGGTGCATGCATGCTGACCTGAGATCCAGGCAGCTACTCAGCATGCATCTAGAGATCCTCACGGCAGTGCCGGCCTTCAGGGGCTTGAGCTCTAGAGGAGCAGAACTGATTTCTGGCGGGGTGGAGCACAGCTCAGTTCTTAAGATACCAAGATGAGCAGCCAAGCCAGCGTCCTTCGCAGTTCAGCTCTTGCAGGGTTTCAAGATCTATCATGATGGTGCTAACAATTTTTTTATTAGCACTCTTCTTGTGCACAATCACATCAAACCCGTGTCAGACTTAAAAAAGAAAGATGCGCCATGCCACTGAGCTCAGCCCAGACAAGGATGCAGTTTAAACTCATGAAGCAGTATGGGAATACCCTAGTTGTTAGCAGCCACTGGCTCAAGGCAGCATGTGTCAGGGCTGTCTTCTGGGGTAAAAAAAAAAAAACAAAAAACCTGGCTGGCTTTAGAAACAGTCTGTGTGCTAATGATGCTGTATTTGCACAAAGCCTGCTTTCAAAAGCCAGAAAGCACAACTGCTGCTGGCCTGAGACATACATATTTATTTACAGAGTATTTCCAGTGCAGCTAGTGCTGTTTGGGTCTGGCGACATCCTGCCAAGCAGCTCCCTGCTGGCACGCTTTGCTGCTGTGGTAGGTGAATGCAGAGACGTGGGAAGTGAAGTCATACTGGTGCCAATTAGATTGTTCCTGTCCTGTCTCGGGCCTCGAAAAGGCACCGTCTGAATCTTCCACATCAAATAGCCAAGACTTATTGGACTTATTTTGTAATTACATAGCTGTCTACTTTAGAGGGAAAAGGCTCTGTCGTGGTTTAGGAAACTGCAGACAGCTTCATCTTCATCCTCTTGCCCACTCAGTCCTGCACAGATACGATGCCAGTTTGGAGCCATGATCTTCAGTTCCTCAGCTTTCTCCGAGGAACGCAGTTAAGGATGGTTCCTCCCAGGTTCACGTGCACTAGCATGCTCAGACACCCATTGTGATGCAGTCTGGAGGGTGTTTTAAGATCAGCTGCTGCTGCTCTCTTCCATCGCCCATAGCTGCTAGGATGCAACTTAAGTGTGTAAAATGGAAGCAAAAATTGAAATTGTTGCTTTTTTACATGAATTCAGCTCTCCTAGATTTTTGCAATGCGCTTTACGTGTTTTACAGGGATCAAAAACACAGTGGACAACTGTAAAAGGGTTCCCAACGCTGATCAGAAAGACAGCGACGGTGATGGAGTAGGAGACGTGTGTGACAGCTGCCCCACAGTCAGTAACCCAGACCAGGTAAGGAAGCGCTCCCCATTGCGCAGCGTGTGGGTTCATTTCCCTCAGGCAAGACCGCGCTCACGTCACCTGCCTAAGGCCTGCTTACCTGGTAACGCACCCCGATTGCCCCTCGCAAACGTCGGCTGCCATCCTGCAGCACAAAAGCCTGGCCCCTCAGATTAGAGGTCCTGGGGAACAGAAGGGTAAGTCAGAGAGGAGGTGTTGCCCCGGGCGCCTCTCTTCCTGCCTGGCTCATCTGTGTTTAGAAACAGCACTGCCTGGGCTGCGCAGGGCAGCTCGTAAATCCTGCAGAAGGACCTCTCCGGCTGTAGTCAGCTCCGTTTCAATCGCTGACAGCTCTCTTTGTTCTCTTGATTGCCTGATCCTCCTCTTGTTCTCTGGGAAGTTTAAATTATTATTGCTTTATTTTACCAGAAAGACACTGACCATGATCTAGTGGGAGATGTCTGTGACACCAACCAGGACAGGTGAGAGCCTGCTGCAGAAATTATACCTAGGGTGCATGAAATCTTGGGGCCAGGGAGCGGGGAGGGCACGTGATGGCAACTCTGTGGGACCTCGCTCAGCCTTAACCTGTCTTTTTATCAGACCAAGAAGGGGGAATTTTCTTCAGCCCTCAAAAAAAGTTGCCAGTGGAAGCAAGGCCCAAAGGCTCGCAGCTGTACACGTGCTGCTGGCAAGCCTGCTCGTCATAGCCGCTGTGCTCAGATCTGTTCATGCACTACAGCTGGAGTATTTCTGACATTCTTGAATGTCAGAATTTAGGACTTCCTAGGTCTAAAATCACCAATTGTGCTGTTCTTGTTGAGGAGCCCAGCTCCTAGAAAGGTGTTGCATGCTTATTTTAAAAGCACGTCAGTGGCTAATCTTTACCTGTAATTTTCTCCACCAGTGATGGGGATGGCCACCAGGACACGCGGGATAACTGCCCGTCAGTGCCCAACAGCTCCCAGGTGGACACAGACAACGACGGGCTGGGAGACGAGTGCGACGACGATGACGACAACGATGGGATTCCAGATGAGAAACCTCCAGGCCCCGATAACTGCCGGCTTGTCCCTAACCCTGGCCAAGAAGACTCGGATGGTAAGGAAAATGGATGCACATTAGCTCTGCTCAGTGGCCTTCCATTCCTGGTGGCCAGCGCAGATCAGTTTGACCGCTAGAGAAAGACAAGAAGCAAGATCTCCTCAGCACTGACTTGAGAGTCTTACCTCATTTTCAGATCTGCATAACGCTGACATCAGGATCACATCAGGGAAAAGTTCTCCTCCAGAAGTGTCTACAATTTGAGGTGTTTCTTCTGTTCACAGCAACCTGCAAGCAGGAGAAGCCTCGGGGTTTCTTTGCAGCTGTCTGCTAGCTGAGCAGTAGGAGAAATTAATGAAAGCTTGTTACTCCTTTTCTTTGTCACGCGCTCAGGTGATGGTGTGGGAAACCTTTGTGAGGATGACTTTGACAGAGACATGGTGATCGACAGAATCGACGTGTGCCCAGAGAACGCAGAAGTGACACTAACAGACTTCAGGGCTTTCCAGACGGTTGTACTGGACCCTGAGGGGGACGCACAGATTGACCCCAACTGGATTGTCCTCAACCAGGTAGGAGAGCGCTCCGGAACGGGCTAGCGAGGCAGGTGGGAGGGGCCTGTACCAAACGGGGGGCAGATTTCCTTAAAAGACTCTGCGGGCTTGATGGTACTGCTCCACAACGCCTCATCCTGGAGTCTCCTCCCTGCTCCACCTCTGGTCCCTTCACTAGAGGAACATCGGTACGTTTGGCGCTGTCCTAATGAGCCAACATCCGTCTTTCCCAGGGCATGGAAATTGTGCAGACCATGAACAGCGATCCTGGCCTGGCTGTAGGTAAGGCGCTTATTTTTGTCCTCTTGGAAAATTGTCACTCATGACCTGCAGCTTTTACAAGTATTTCAGACACTGCTTCGTGATTCCAAAGTATTTTCTGTAGTAGGCAGAGTCTTCAGATTTGGCTTAGCAAAATCCATCTCCCCGACCTGAAACCAGACAGCGTTGGATTTACATTCTGTCTTAGAATACAGAATGTTTGTGTTCCTCCCAATTACAGGCTACACGGCCTTCAACGGCGTGGACTTTGAGGGCACGTTCCACGTCAACACTGTCACAGACGACGATTACGCTGGCTTCATATTTGGCTACCAGGACAGTTCCAGCTTTTACGTGGTCATGTGGAAGCAGATGGAGCAGACATACTGGCAGGCAAACCCCTTCCGAGCAGTGGCAGAACCTGGAATTCAGCTGAAGGTAAAGCAGCCACTGAAAACCAACCCTTAGTGGATTTTTGCCTTTTTCTTGCTGCTTGGACAGAGTGGGGCACGCAGCTACCCCCAAGTCAGTCCCTTCTGCGCACGTTTAACCCGTCTCTTCTCCGTGCTAGGCAGTGAAGTCTAAAACAGGCCCGGGGGAGTATCTCCGCAATTCTCTCTGGCACACCGGAGACACCACAGACCAGGTCAAACTGCTGTGGAAAGACCCTCGCAATTCCGGCTGGAAGGACAAGACATCCTACCGCTGGTTCCTGCAGCATCGGCCTCAGGTCGGATACATCAGGTGAGCGCTCCACCGTTCCCTCTGCGCGGCTGCGCGGAAGGTTAACACGCGAGGGCAGCAACTCCAGTGCAGCCCCTGCGGCAAAGAGCAGGGAGGGCCTGACAGGAGCGGTGGCTACGAGGGCGCCAGTCTCGTGTCTGTGTCCGACACGCGCTTATTCTCCTCTAGAGCTCGCTTCTACGAAGGCCCTGAAGTAGTAGCAGACACTGGAGTTGTCCTTGACACAACTATGCGAGGAGGGCGCCTGGGAGTCTTCTGCTTCTCCCAAGAGAACATTATTTGGTCAAACCTGCGTTACCGCTGCAACGGTGAGTTCGTTTGCAGAGGCAGAGACAGACACTTGCGCCGCTTTGCTTTCTGAAGTTAATTTGTTCTTGGCCAGGCTGTGCATGCAGCTGTACTGGCATGGCATGCAGTAGCTTGCTCCATTTTCCATTTCTGGTTCTACTTCTCATCTAACTTTGCTTCAATTTCATCCTCCTCAGACACCATTCCAGAAGACTACGAAACATTTAGAGTTCAGCAAGACTAACCTCCGGTGTAAACGTCTGCCCAGCCCAACTTGCTTTAAAACATGTGCTCCGCTGCCCCACTGTTGCGCTGGAATACTGTCCGGAGAACTGTAAGTACCGTACCACTGCGCTCTGCACAGCACCACGCGCCCACGCCTCCTCTGGCAGCTTTTCTACAACAGCAACGTTCTGTAAACGCTATGAAACCCTCCTGGAGCAGCAGAGGCGTAGCCAGCAAGTGTGAACAGAAGCCAGTGCTGCTGTGAACACTAGTTCTCTACGCTACGTGGAAATGATGCGCTGAGAAGCTACTTGCAGTAGCTGGAATTGGTCAAGGAAGTTTAGCACGGATGGTTCCCAGGAATCCTTTCCCTACTCAAAGGCTCTCAGGTGTGAATGTTGTTCTCCTTTTCACGACCTACTGCAAGGCAAACCCAGCACCAGTCTGAAAAGGACACCGAGAGCGGCCTCTGAGCAGCTGCTCACAAAACATTAAAAAGCACTTTAGGGAGAGTGTCTTTGTTCTGGAATGCTGGATAATAAATACTCTGGAATGCTGGATAATAAATAATAGAATTCTCCTTGGTCACACGCGTGCTGCTTTTTGCTCAAGGTTTTTTGAAACTTTTCTGATACGGGAGCGTAACAGAGAAACCCTCAAAAGCCGAGAGCCACAGCCCTGCTAGAGCGCGCTCGGCTGAACACGCAGTTGTGCTACAGAGCACGGGGCCGCGGGTTTTTGAGAGCCTCCCGCTACTCAGGCTGTCCTGCCCGGTTCTGGTCAGCGGCGGTTCGTTTTAGAGCGATTCATGAAGGCTGTATGCTTGATTTGTCTTACGACACCACGCCAGGATTCCCACACGTAGCTGGGAACAGGGAAAACCGGAGCCGTTGGTGTCGTGGGCGCTCAGTTGAGCTGGGAAGAGCAGCCATGCACAACGGGCTCCTGCGCTTGGTAACCCGGGAAGTCTGAAACCCCGCACTGCTGCCATCCCCAGTCCCTTCCCAGTACACAACAACCCAGCGGCATTCCCGCTGCCTGGGAGACAGCACGGCCTAAGTTTGCAAGGTGCCCCAGGTAAGCAGTCCGCGTTAATTACCCTGAAGCTTGCGCGTGCTGTCACCAGAAAGGCCGTTCCCGTTGGATACCTGGCTCTGCAGCCTCGTCCACAGCTCCGCTCCCGGCTGAGGCTGACGGCTGTGCCGCTTCCGTCGCTGCCACCACAGCAGCACGGTGCGAACACAACCTTCCCTCTCCTCTCGGAAAGCTGACGGCAAAAGCCGCGCTGTACCGAGCTGTACCAGCTGCACACGTTGGAACGTCGCATTCCGGAGGCAGCAGCCTGAGATCTGCCAGAGCAGAGGTTTGCCCCCTGGCTCGTTCAGAGACCGCGCGCTTGCTGGGCGCAGCGCTTACGGAACACTCCGCTCCGCTCTACGACTGCCACGAGAACAGGCACCAGGGTTTCCTTCCCCCGCAGCAGAAAATGTCGCTGAGGCAGGGCAGAGCTCGTCCCCACACAAAAGGGCTTCGGGTTCCGAAGCGACACTCCACAGCTTCCAAGAAACCGATCCCAAAGCGGCTGTGGGCAGAGAGGGAACGTCTCCAAGCCCAGAGCAGAACGAGCCACCTTCGCTCACACTGGTCACCAGGAAGTCGGCGCGGTCACTCCGCCTTGGTGACGCCCCACACGGACACGGAACCAGGATGCTGTCTCCCCAGCACACCGTCCCGCGGGGCAGCACCCCAGCGCGGCTGAACCTTTCCCTCAGAGAAGCACAAAACAGCGGCACAAGAAGATTAATTCCCTTCGGAAGGGCGAGGAAATAACGGCCGAAGCGGAGGAGCTGGTGGCTCTGCCCGCCTGCCTCAGGGACACAGCTTCCAGCGCCGGCTCCGCTCACCCTGACGGCCAACCCGACGCCAGACTTACGGCGGTGAAAGCTACGCCCAGCGCTGTGAGCACGCGCGTGTGACAACCTGACCGGGCACGTCTGAACAGTCACACGCTCGCTTTCCCCCACAACCCCGACGGCTCAGCCGGCCAGCCTCTCACCCAAAACAGCGCCCAGGCGCTGACAGTCACCGCCGCGCCGCGAGAGGGGCTGCTCTGGGGACAGTTACATCGCGGACATCCCAGTGCTCTGCATCGTTCAGATCTGTCTCCAGTTTCCTCTGGAAGAGTAACCCAGCGCCAGCTAACAAAAACAATTTGATTTTGCTGTTTCTTTACAAACACGAGCACTGGAAACACCAACACTGAAAACCCTGAGTCAAAACGCAAACACAGGAAACTAAGAAAAAGCTGAGCAGCCAGAGACAAAAACATTTGAACTTTTATTACATTTCATTTACAAATAATGCAAAGGTACAAAGACAAAAGCCTTCACACAAAAAGAAAAGATTGAAAAGAATGTACATTTAGTTGAGCTGCTTTTTCACATCATTTCTCGGATTGCAAACACTTAAAGCCAACTTCAGTTTCCCACTTTACCCATAGAAAACCACAATAAATAAACTTGCATGTCGCAGGGACAACTCTTCCAGAGTTCCTGTGCCACCAACGCTGTAGCTGAGTAGAGGATTGCATATATCAGTGAAATAATCCACAAATCGTTTTAATAGAAAAAGTTTAGCTTGTACAGAACAGTATATTATACTGTCTCTGAAAATGCATAAGTTGACACTCTTCCCCAAGCTCGATGAACGACATGAAGTTGTTTTTAGCTGCCAGTCTGTGAGAAGCTGCCACAAGCAGCTGTATTTAATTTTATTAAAATCAAACTTTCCCTTCATGAGCACTAACACATTCAACTCCCACTTCTACAAGGAATCCTTCCGCAGATGGGGGCTCCAGTAAGGTAAGAAGAAAGTATCCAAAAGCTCTAATTCCTCCCCAAAATCAAACCTCAGTATCTACTCTTCTTGGTTAAGAGCTGAATACAATGTTTTAGTCGCTGCGCTGTATAATCTGACCGGCGATGGGTGATGTGCGCGCGGTACGTCCGTACACAGTTACCGTCCCGCTGCGCCGGCGCTCGTGCCGCGAACGCCCCGGATCCAGGACCGATGTGCTGCTTCTGCGAGCCCCGCACCCCCTGAACGTTATCACAGACCCTCCCTAGTCATAAGCTGCTCCCCAAGGACAGAGCTTTACCTGTTTATCTTCCCTACGTTTAACAGCTCAGAAATTCCCAAATGGAGACAAGCTCAATCTTTTTCTGGCGAACGGAGACGTCTGACATGACACACACAAGGACACTCGAGAACTGCCTGCTCGTCCTTCCTCGCAGCCAGAGCAGATTTGGTTGCATTTTAAAAACTGCGCTCGGTACGGTACAATTCAACCCAACTTCTACGAGCAGGTTTAAGCCTGCACCACTTCTGAAGGAAACACTGACAGCTCCACGACTCCAGCTGCACAAACCAGCTCTTGGATTCTGAGCGGAGACCTTTCATCCCTTCGTTTCTAGACCGCAGTGCAGGAGCTGCACCGAATCGCCCACAGGACACGCGCAATGAACTTCACACCGCGCCGCGCAGACACCGCGCTCCGAGAGCAGCAGCACGCACAGCGGTTTTCCAGGACGTAACCTTTAGCAATCCCAACTCCGACTGCCTCCGCATCCAAGCCCTGCCCCATTTCCCAGCTCCAGAGTGGGCGATTCCCTGGCGATCGCCTCTGCTCCCCAGGCTGCAGCGCTGCTGCAGCACCCGCCACTGCGCACACATCGCAGCGGGACAGCGGAACCCCGCAGGCTGCGACTCACCCGTCCCTGCACGTCACGAGCCTGCGCGTGGTCTTGGTGCGCCGGCAGCCAGCGGCTCTGGTGCTGCCCTGCCCTGCTGCACGGCCACACCAGCGGAAACGGGGACGAGCAACTGGATAAACTCAGAGTGGGTGGATAAACTCAAAGCAACCAGCGACCGCTGAACCGATACTGGAGACCCGCTGCCGAGGTCCGCAGGCCGACTGTGACGGCAAACGGCCGAGGCGCCAAGAACCGCGAGGATTTTTCCTTTTGTCTTTCCCATCTCTCAGCAGAGATGTGTCTCTTGCCACCTGGCTTTTCTGTCCCAAATTTCGTCGCCTTAAAGCTGAACCAATCACTAAATTAGAACACACGCCACAGAACAGGACCTTCGGACGCACCCGAAGACACCAACACGGGATTGCTCTGATCCCCCGCCGAGCAGAGGACGTGCATCAGAATTCAACGCGCAGCGTTTACTTCATTCTCCTGTAGCTACTGAACAGCAAAAACTGAAGCAGAACGAACGAAGCTGAAACAAAACAAGTGCAAGTGAGGCGTTTCCGCCTGCTACTCGGTCACACGACAGCAGCTACCACCTTAAAGAAGCGACAGGTAAAGCTCGGCGCGAGGAGACAGCCGGGGTCAGAACGCACGCGGGGAAAAGCCGACGCGACGGCGCGGGCTCCTCAGACTCCAGCCCTGGAGCCACCCGCTTCTCCTCGCTGATGTGCGGCGCCAAGGGCCCAGCGCAGCCCCGCGGTTCCGCCCCGCACCGGCACGTGCAAAGCAAAGCACATCGATCACTGCGGCGCCGTGCCCAGGCAGAACCACGGAGGCAGAACAGATTCGCTGTGTTGGAAACGCGGGGAGGGAAGGATCCACATCTGCTCCGAACGCCCAGCTGTGAGCAGGAACCGAGCTACCAGGGCAGCCCGGAGCCACCGGCCTCGGCGGCCACGCCGCACCTCAGGGCGCGGGCACCTGCTTTGCTCCTTCCTCTCTGGAGCCGTTGCCTGTGACTTTCAGAGCTCCCCAGCGCTCAGACGCTTTGTATTCCAGCGGCAGAGAGCCTGCAAGAGATGAAGAGCAGCGAGATCGGCTAACGAAGCTCCCGCGCTGCGCGTCTGGGCAAGGTTAGAGTCAGACCGTTTGGGTTTGGGTCGCGTGAGGAGGTTGTCACAGCGGATCGAGTTTCTTTAACAGAAGGATGAGTGGATCGAGTTCCCTGACAGGGATCAGGAGCCGCACAGGTGGGGCTGGAAGGGCCAGACCGGGCTCCTCGCCCTCGCCACGCCACTACCAGCGCCACGCTGTCGCGAGACTCCGATCCCTGCGCAGCACAGCGACTTCTCGCTGCGGGGAGTTACGGCATCACACAGCTGCGTCTCCTCTCTGAAGGGACCCCCGCGCCACGGGCTGCTCCCCTTCGCGCTCTCCCCAGCTGCCCCCCAGCAGCCACGAGCCCATTCCTGAAGAAAACAGTAAGCGTGTTTTACCCCGTTAGGCCTTTATTTTGATAAAATTGGTCAAGCCCACAGAAGGCAATGTACACCACAGGTAAACCACCCCCCTCCCCCCAAATAATAAAATAAATAACACAAATGAAGAGAGTACGTAATGTAGTGTTTTGTTTCGCAGTATAGAAATTCCACACAATGGTTCTGTTTAAAAAGGTAAAAATGATTTATAGTACACAGTCAGAATGTCGCCGTGGTGCCCGCATAGAAAACCGACATGCAATCCATGCGTACGCTGCGCTGCGCCGTATAAATAATACGCAACTAAATACAAAGAACAGGAACACTACAAAGGGTTTTTTTTGTTTGTTTTGCTTTTTTTGTTTTTTAAAAAGAACAGACACACGTAACAAACGCTACCTGCGCTTTCACATTGCCATCACAGTGACGGGGCTTCCGCTTCCCGAGGAACAAACGCTTTTTTCTGCAAGCGCAGCGTACGGTGTGACCTGCGGGACGAGGAGGGGCCTTCCTCTGCGCTCCGGCACCCAGGGGGTTTCCATGCTCGTTAAGGGACAGATCTCAAGCCTTAATTATTGTTTCGACAGAAATTGAAGCTTTGACAAACACGCGCAGCCACGGCCTTGGTTTGGGTGGGAGTTTAAGCGACTCTGCAGTCACCGGGCGCTGCTGTCACGCCAGCTCAGAGGGCGGCTCCTTCTCCCGGCTGACGTCCGTCCATCAGCGTTCTGCGCTCACACCAGGGTTCCAGGCACGCTTTTAGAAAAATTTATTCTATTTCAAATAAGGTAATAAAATGTACAAATAATTAACAACTTCTTAAATTAATCTGCAGCCTCTTTCTGGAAACCTTTTCCCCGCTTAAAAACCAAAAGGAAACTCCCGGGCGGCTGTGCCGGGTGAGGGCTGCTCCCCGCCACGCAGGAGCCGCGGCGAGCCGCCGGCGCTGCCCGCGCTCACTCACGCGTGCGCCGCAACCGGCACCGGCCCCGCGCAGTTCAGCGCAGAGAACGCAGAGCGCCCTGTACAGCGGGGGAAGGGGCTCCCCTCCCAGCCCGCGCTGCCAGCAGCGGCTCTGGGATTTTTTTGGAAATCCCAGTATTTCATACGCGGAAGGTTTATTCCTGCTGCTCCCCATTGCATCGCAAACGCAGCAGCCCAGCGTGGGCAAACGTCCGTACATCCGTAAGTACGCACGCGTGGTGGGGGCCGGGTTCACGCAGCAGGGATGTTCGGACTGGAACCCGCTGAGACAGCAGACAGTTCCACACCATTTAACTGAAAAAGTGATAAACAACACTATTTTTTTTGGTTTGTGCCAGCTGAGTGTTTTTCATCCCGCTGCTCTCATCCGTGCCCGGATGAGAAGGGCCCGCACTCCCAACAGCGCTCGCCCTTACACACGCTTTGCAACGAAAACTCCACTACAAATTTTCACATAAAGTCAGATGACTTGTTCCCAAAATGCTGGGGGTCTGCTCCACGTTTACCATTTGACACCTGAACAGACAGCACCAGCCGTGCGCACGCGCACAGTGCAGACGCTCCGCTTTTAAGGGGAGAGGGGGGGAAAAATCCCTCTGGAGCCGCGGCTCCCACACGATCCCGTCAGGCCCTGCGGGGAGCACAACGCAGCGCTGCTGGACACCCGCTGCGCGTCTCCAAGGGGCAGCACCACCAGCAGCTTCTGCCTGCCCAGCCCCGGACTCGCGGGGCGAAGCGCAGCTCGTCACACTCCCCCTCGCCGCTGCCCCCGCAGCGCCCTTCTCTGCCCCGCGCGCGAGGAACAGAGCCGGGTCTCTCTGGGCTCGGTGGTCCCCGATTCTGACCTTGATCAGGACGCGTTAGTTTTAAGTTAAGGCCATTTTAAACGCCTACTGACCAGTCTAACAAACCAACCTCTCAATGACACACGTATATGAAACAACGAGAAACTGGCATTTAGCAAGAGCTCCCCTGAAAGCCTCCGGCGAGGAATCTCATCTCCTACTCGGACGCTCCGTTCTGAAGTGACTCTGGTTGTAGAGACACAGACCGCAGACAAGAGTTTACGTGCAGGAGCGCCACTGGAGCGCGAGCGATACAGACAAACCCCACCGAGGAACCGCATGAGCTGCGCAAAGCGCATGCGACTCGCCTGTACCTGCGGCTGCCAACGCCGAGGGCTCCGAGCCACCGGTGCCCAGACCACTCCTGTTCTCCCAGGGTGTCCCCCTGCTCCACACTACCCTCCCTCTTCCTCTCCTTAAACTGAAAAAGCGTTAGCGATCGGAAAGCAGCAGGCCTCGGGAGTTAACACGTACTGCTGGGCTCAAACCCTGACAAAGCACATTTTAACAGAGATGCAGGACAACCTTCCCAAAAGACAGACACGCGCCAGCTAAGAGAGCGAAAGAAAAAACATTTTTAGTGCAAATGGTCAACTAATGGCACAAACGTGAGCAAACGCGCCCCGTTCGAGGCCCCAGCCACGCTCTGCCCAGCGGCGTTTGCTGAGCCCCAGCACGGCGTCCCGCCGGTTTCTGGAAGCACGCAGAAACCCGGCTCCTCTGCAGGCCTTCGGTGTCGCTTGCCAAAAACAGCAAGGGAAAAATCATCATCATCATCATCAAAACCCTTTCTTGAGGGGAACGGGACAGGTAGAAGTGCCGAGGGGTTTTTTTGCTTGAAAGTCATGACAGCTGAGAAAAACTGGCCAGGCTTTTAGAGCAAAAGCAAACCCAGCTGACGCAGAGCGCGCCGAGAGCAGGCGTGGAACTGCCGTGGGGGGCAACAAGCACAGCTCGTCGCGACGCGACAGCGGCACCGGCTCCTCTGCCCACCCAGGCCGACCAGGAACAGAGGGGGCCGTGCAGCCCGCAGCGCCGGCCGCCCTGCTCAGGCCGGTGCGCGCTCACCCCGGGGCCGTCGGGCGCAGCGCCAGCTCTGCTTTGTTAACCAGCCGCGAAGCACCGGTAAGTGGTGACTCCTGCGCTTATCACCGCCGTAACCGCGCAGACCGCAGCGTACGGCAGGCAGCGGCTGAGCAGTGCCCGGCAGTTACCGTCTTGATAAACCCTTAAATGCATTTTTCAGATTTGGTGAGACCGCCGAGTGCGGAGATCCGGGATCCATCCTAAATCCAGCCGCGACACCGCTGGGAACCCGCCAGTTCGGGGTCAGTGGGTGCTGGGAGCTTTGGGTTTTTCTTTTCACCTGCCGCCCGCCAGCGCGTCGCACCGCAGCAGAGCGGTACCGAGACTGACAAAGCAGCCCGTTCCAGACTAACGGCACCCCGGCCTGCTGGAGGACACCGCGCCTGCCGCCGTGAGCCCGCCCGCGTCCCCAGGGCCAGAGACGGAATGTGGAAGTTCTGCCACCCTGTTTTGCCTACAGAAAAGGAAAACATCTCGACTCGCCTTAGGCTTCCTTACTGCTGCTCAACATCTGTTTAAAATTCCAGTTAGTTAAAAATATCTATATATATAATATATATAATATATTTCTGGAGTAAAAACACAAAAAGATGTACTGTACAGGTATGACGTAGAGTGCTTCCGTTGGCTGTATGTAGTTCAGCTACTTTCCTAATACCCAAACACTTAAATAAAAAACAAAAAGATCATAAATAATGGTAACAGAAATAGTCATGAACAAGAATAAAAAATAAAAAAGAGCCATCATGGTTTGAGCCAGGCGTTGCTACAGAAATGCCCTTCCTGCTGCCCAGGAATCTCTCGCAAAGTGACCTCAGAACCGCGCTCCGCACGTCAGCCTGCTCCGCTCCCTCAGCCGCTCGACACGGCCGCTCCGCCCTCCGCGCCCACCAAGTAACGAACTCCACTCCCGTGTGCTCAGAAACGCTCTCTATATATGAATACATATATTATAAATATATATATTACATATATATTGTTTTTAAAAAAAGCTCTGAAAATAGTGTTTACAGTCGCCCTTCGGACCGGCCGGCTGCAGGCCGCGGGGCGCCGGGCCGCTCGCCGCCTCGCCAAGTACGCGCGTTTGCTCGGGGCACGGGAGGAGGCTGCGGGCGCGGGGCGAGGAAACCTGCAAACAAAGACGGCGTATCGCGACGGGAAGGGGCGCTCTACCCTACGAAGCAGCTGTCACAAAGCAGAGCCCGAACCCCGAAGGCCCCGGCCGCGCGCGGAGATTCGCTCTGGAACGGGCGGGGAGGGGAGAGGGGGGGCCTGGTCGGCGCTTCCCCCTCGCCACCTCCACCAGCAGCCAACGCCTCGGCCCACCCGCGGCTCTGGACCCTCCTCGCCTGCCCCCAGACACCCCCTCTTCTAGTGCAAAGGCTGAACTGACGACTTCACGCTGGAGCTTTGGTGGGGAAACGGGGCTCTGGAGAGGAAAAGGCTGATGGGAACTCCTCACTCATCGGCGGCAACGAGCGGAGAAGGGGCGAAGGACGGCGCGACAGGGAGTAGGGGTCTGCAGCGCTGCAAGCTTAGAACGACAAGCTTTACTCATTGTACACGTTGTACAGGACAGAGCCGCTGCTCGCAGCAGCTCCTGCTCCGACACGACTGACCCATCGGGCTCTCCAGTTCGGCTGGGCTCCAGGAACAAGCGCCATTCCCACGCTCCTGGCGTCCGCGCTTCACAGCCGGTCCATCCTGAACGTGTCCTCTGTGGCGGGGTCGGTGAGGACCATGTCTGGGTCGTTCAGCATGTGCAGTCCATCCAAGGTTAAAGGGTCAATTTTGAGTTCATCCAGAGGGAACTGGGAATCCGTGTCGAAGCTGACGTCTCCCACTCCTGCCAAAGAGCTGGTCAGTTCTTTTGATAAGCTGGGAGGAGACTCTCCGGTCACTGCGGGGAAGAGGAAGAGAGAGGTGTCGGCAGGGCTGTGCAAACACGTGTTGGCCAGGCAGACGAGCCAGAAACAGCTTGCGCAAGTTCTGGGACAATTCAGTGAGCTAAGGCTGAGGCTCAGACGAAAAACATCGACGCTGGGTGAATTACAGATCTGTCAGAACATCTCAAACCACCGTAACGAGCTCACACAAAGCTAAATTAATACAGGTGTATTTGGGGGGCACACAGCAGTGTCACCCGCGTCTCTTCTCTGCCCCGCAGCAGCAATAGCCCTGATCCACGTTACCGTAACCAGCAAGAGCCCTTGGCGGAAACACGGACTGAGCTCCCGTTTTCTCAGCGGCCTGCGCAGGAATCATTTCCCAGCGCCCCACCGTGACCGGATTCGCTGCCATATGTGACACTACAGAGCCCTTCGCTGGCGAGCTGGAACCGAGCCGCAGAGGAGGAAGCTCGGCGTTCGCCGCTTCTCCCTCGCTGCGACGGAAAAATCCAGCAAATTCAGAGGCAGGGAGGGGCGGCAAGAGCCAGCGCCGCCGCTGCGGCTCTACCTGTTTGCCGGGACGAAGCGGGAGCCGCCAGGCCGCCCGGCACGCGGGGAGCACGCCGGAGCGGTAACACCAACGCTTACACAACACCTTCCAAGGCAAACCCGTCCCTTCCCTTCCCCGCTCACGTCTAACGCTCCCCGCGAAGAGACACCGCCGCGGGCGCGCCGGTTTCAGCGGGACTGCTCACCGGTCAGGATGATGTTGGGGATGTTGCCGTGGCTGGCGTAGCTGAGCTGCTGCGAGTCCTGCAGGCTGCCGTGGCTGCCGGTCAGCCCCATCATGGCGGCCTGCGAGTAGTTCAGCGTGGAGCAGGGGCTGTACAGGCTGTTGGAGCTGATGGCGCTCTCGATCATATTGAACTGCTCCAGCTGAGGACCAAGGCACAACGCAACCGTTACTTCTAACCGTCAGGAGACAAAGTCAAACAACTTGCAAAGCTCAGGTGAGGGAAGCAACGCTCAAAGAGCAGGCAAACAAATTCATCTGTAGGTTCCATTGCTCAAAATCTGCACTTCACCTTCCAGAACAGCTTACTGCCAAATTCAGAGCGCAGGGGAGCGAGGAGAGGGGGGATGCAAAAATAAAATGGCTGCTTTTGACATTGTAAGAACAAAAGAAAAGGTAGCTTAAAACAAAGCAAAAAACCCCGTAAGTCGGGCTGCTAACCCGGGTATCTGCCCGCCAAGCAATCTCACTTTTTTCCTGCTGCCAGAGCGTATTTCACAGTTTAATTAATCAATGCTCTGGCTGGCCAAACTAACGAAGGCACGGCTCTGCTTGCCAGGTTTTGGTACCATGCATGAGCTGTCGGCCAAATTCAGGACTCAATATTGTTACCACCTACAAGGGAGTCCCTCTCAAGCGCAGCTACGGTCAGAGATGGTTTTTTAAAATCTACTGTCATTAATTGTAATCCAATAAACTTGGCAGAAGACCGTTAACATCTGCTACAGCGGCTAAGAGGGAGAAAGGGGAAGGAAGAGTGAGGAGAAAACAAAACAGGAGAAAATAAATCCCTGAGTATTGCAAACTCAGAATAACAGAAGTAAAACTATATAGCCAAAATGTGATCTCACAGCAAATAATCAGAAGTTGATCTATATTTATTTTAAGCTGAAAGTGGCCGAAATATAGCTGAAAATCCGAGATGAATTTGCTCACCTGATGGGATAGGGCATTAGCCTGCCTAGCTGTCATCTGCTGATCATAATAGGAGTCACCAAATACACTCCCCAGAATGGAAGAATGCTGAAAACAAAACAGAGTCTTTATGGTGCAAAAATCTCACAAACAGACGTGCCCACGGTGTCCGAGTGCCCTGAGCCTTCCAACCGGCTCTCCTCCAGGTCGTTAGCAGTGCCCCTCGTCGTTAACAACACTAACCAGCAGCACATTCATGGAACAGGCAGTTTTTCCCTCCAGGACACAAACCCTTCCGTGTCACGCTGCCTTTCGGCAAGCAGGGAAGCACAGGCAGGGAACCCAAGGCAGCCTCCTCCCGGGGACACACAACACACAACCGCTGCTCTGAGGACACTGACAGGTGCGCTGGCGAACACGAGAACGAAACTCTGCAGCTTCGGCGGCTGTGCGGCCTCTGGTTTTTGTGGTGAAAGACAAACCCCACACAGAAGTGAACTGCACATGAAAACGAAATGCGATGCAAAGCCCATCACCAGCACGCCGGCAGCCACCAGCCCACGGTGTTCCGGGACAGCCAGCTTCCCCGAGACAACCCCAGCCCAGAACAGAACCGACGGGCTGACGTCGTCTCGCTTCAGCTGCGGACCCGATCGCTAAGGAGGAAGCCCAGTGAAGGATGTCACCAGCAGTCTGACGGCAAGGATCGCAGGGGGAACTCCTCAGCCCTGCTCGTGTTCCTGGCCCTCCAGCACGGCACCGTTATCCATTATTCGCCATCATTTATCGACCCTTCTAAAGGTGCCCAGGAGGTCACCGTTTTAATACTACTCAGTGCTGTCCCACGGAACCGCCAGATACAGAAGAAATCAGAGATCACTTCTTACTTAAAACTGTCAAACCGTGATGCCCCAGCTGAGAGCAGAACATCTGCTGACAAAGAGAGCCTGTAAAAGGCAATCTGCATGGAGAGCTTGTGCCAGTCTTGGAAAAAACCCTCAATTCCTTGCACGGCACTTTCCAGCTCTTTCATCTACGCTTTAGAAGAGGCAAGCTACGCGTTTTCTCCTCAGAAACCTGATCAGCACAGGAGGTTAAGCAAAAGCCTAGGAAACACCAGAACAGAGCGACAGCAGCCACCGCAGTGACAAGCACCGAAGGCAGTCGAAGGTGAAGATTCTCAAAACCCATGGGATGATGTCCACAACAGTGAACACAACGAAGCCAGCAAACACCACGTCGTAAACGTTCTCCCTCCCGCGTCGGTAGCGTCTCTCGGCACAGCTTGTTTGCAGGTGGCATGCAAGGAAAACAACGGAAGGCTGGTATTAAAAAAACCCCAAACCTATGCTGCTCAGAACCTCCACGAGAGGGGACTACCGGGACAGAAGCAACAATCTGTTCTCTTTAAAGCAAACAGAAACCTTCCCACCTTCAGCCAGAATCCTCGCTGCCGCATCACACGGGCGCTTTCGGATAACCGCGCCGTCCAGGGAGGCACCCACAGCCCGAGGAGACTCCGCGGGGCCGGGCGGCCGCACGACTCCCTGCTGAGCAGATCCCGTCAGACCCAAGAACTGCTGGGAGCAGAACGTCGCCAGAGAAGGAGTAACGGCAACTTCTGGGTACGAAACGGTTTACCGAAAGGAAGCCCGCTCACCCTCAGGACTGATTAAACGGAGCCTGAGCCAAGAACAGGGTTTTGTGGACAAAAATAAGAGTTTGATCCACTTTCCTGGACGTTTGTGATCTGTCACAGCAGTGACCACAGAACAGTAACGACATCTTTGCAGCTTAAAACTCCACTCAACGCTCTCCTTGAAGCAGGAGAAAATGGAAAATGGTGTAACTGGAACCTCCTCCAATTCATCACCTGGTCCTCAAAACCACAGCGGTTGCTCTATCCCTCGCACGGGACGGGGGAGGTTTCTGAACACCACAAGCAAGAGTTGTACTATAGCTGATAAGAGAAAAAGGAAAACACTAAAATAAAAATAAAAAACAAACAAACAAACCAACCACACTTTCCTTTAAAGGACTGCTATCCTACCGGCTGCCCAGTCAGGCTTTGATCAGCTCCTCAATCTCCACATTGTTCAACCTGCCACGCGTGTTACCTGCTCCTAAAACAACAAAAACGGGAGCGGGAGCACAGAGCTAACGCGAGCAAGCAGACCAGGACCAGCCCAGCTTAACTCTACCACAGGAAAATCACAATCCCACCTCAAGGGGCAGGCACGGCTTCAGAGTTGGGTGATGTTTTATTGCAATTTCTAACGAAAAATCTGCGCTTCAGGACGTCACATACGCGACGTGAATCCGAGCCAGTTCGGACCAGCACTAGAAATACAACTGCTGTTGGAAGCTGCAAAGGGGAAAAAGATGTTTTTTAACTTTAACTTCTGACATGCCATTTTCACAGGAGCTTTTCAGAAGTAGGGCAAAACCTAAAATCTGCATGTCGCTAAGCATTGCTCCCCTCCCAAAAAGTCTGGGTAACATGAAAAACACTAAGCAGGAGAGCAAGCTGCATTTGTGCATCAGGAACTCCTAACACACCGGCCCGTACTCGCTCCTCAGCTCTGACGTGCAGTTACTGCATCTGCAAGCACTGAAACTCCCACCGGAACTCCACTGGAAATGTCATTACTTCAACACTCCAGAGCTCTACAATAATTTATCAACAGCTCTGTGAAAAACGTCTTGCTAACACCATCTCCTCCCAAAACATCAGACGAGGTCTGTTTTGTCAACAGTACATCTTCTGGGGTTAATGATGTGGTGACTGCAAGAAAAAAAACCCCAAACCACAAAACCCCTGCCTTAAATTATTAATCTAAAAATACATACCATGTTATCCAGCACACAGCCATTCTACTAAAAAAAAAGCAGATTTCTGTCTAATTGGAACAGTATGCCAGGTGTTAGCGGAGAGAAGCGCAGCGGTCACAAACGAGCCATTGTCAGCGAAAAGCCATGCAAACACAAAGCTGAGAACTGCAAGCAGAGCTTTTCAACTCGTGTCTGAACGGGGAGACCTTCGTATCACAAGCACATGCCTGAAACACCAGAGCAGAGAGATCTGGAGATGCGGAAAAACGAAAAGTCACTTCTGGTGAATGAACCCTCCGTGACAAAAATCAAACCCCAGACTTTAGTTTTAGGGCATGTCACTCCTCGTACCGATACGCTGCAGAGCGATGTAACCTAAAATTCCTCAGAGGAAGAGGAGCAGGCAGGGGACGCCCGCCCGGCCACACCCACTTGATTCCGCTGCCGGCCAGTGCCAGGCGTTCCGCAGCGGGCTCGCTCCGCTGCCGGAACCAGGCTGCCGTCACTCCCGGCAGATTTCTCTGCAGTCTAGCGCATCTTGCTGTTTGGGAGCTGCCCCCATAATCACAACCAACCCAAATTTTTTTTTCCAAACTGTTTTTTCTTCCCCTGTTGCTTCTCTCCACGCGTAGTACTGGCACCCACCACCACTGACAGCTCGCTCACCACCTCTAGCTTTGGGTTCACCGATGGAGGCAGCAAAGGCGTCTCACTTTTAATTTAGCACAAATAAAGAATGATGCGGGTATTTTTCAGAGGCCAACACTAAAGCAGGCAGCGTTAATAAACCCTTTTCCTTTCGGGCAGATTTATGGTGTTCCACTTGAAAACTACAGAACCTAAGCAGGAGTTTACAGGATGAAACAGGCTCAGCAAGAAAAATCGCAGCCAAGCGAGTGCCGCGCTTGGGAGCGCTTGCTGCACTCCAGTCCTCTGGACTGACCAGTGGCAACAAGCCTGGGCACAAAACCGAGAAAGAGAAGTCAAGAGGGAAAGAAAATGAACCAAAAATCACCCTCGGACGAACTGCCCAGACGAGAACTGGACTGAGGGGTGCGGGAAGCCTGGCAGCAGCTCCGCTCTACGCGGCAGCCTAGGGAACCGGTGTGCTTGTCCGAGCCACACGCAGAGCACAGCCGAACCGGCACGGGCAGGCGGGACAGAGGAGTTCAGAAGCAATCAGACAGGGGTTGAGGAAGTCCAGACAGTCCTGCCACTCAGATCTATTGCTGAGCTTACCAGCGCCCTGTCTCTGGCTAACGGCCAGGAGAGATGAAGCTTCTGCTTTGGAACCATGAAGGGGCAGCACTTATTTAGAGAGGATCCTCCTTACAGCCTTCAACGTTAAATGGCGAAACAGAAAATGCATTTTCAGACTGCTGTGATGCTCGGGAAGAAGCCCCGGCACCTCGGTGGGAACGGGGACACCACGCGGCGCCATTTCAGCAGCACCGGGTTATTTCTGCACGAAAACGCACTCGCTCCCCCGGGTGAGGGTGCCCCCAAGGACTGCCCTGCCTTTCGCTGCCTTGCTGCCTGCTGATAAAACCTCCCCTTCCTGGGACTGCGCACGCCCCAAGCTGTGACTTGCGCAGGACACGGATGTATACAAACACGGGAAGGCAAATCGCTAGCATGCAGGAAGGCGTGTTTCCCAACCCGCTACCTGCGAGCCACAAGACACAACTGCTCATTTCCAGAGCGTTTCCTCCAGCGCGTTCTTTCAAAGTGTACGTAAAGCGAGGTCCTGATGGGAGTGCATTTGGCCACACCAGGGACGCTTTGTCCCACAGGAGCACCCGGGTCTGCCTCTCTCTCCCCTGCCCTCCCAACCTTCTCCGCGATATCGCTAACTGAAAGGGCGACGGGGGGCGGGGACCGACCTGGGGGTCCTGACTGCGGTACACCCCGAAGGACCAGCGGAGTGTTAACGGTGTTCAAATAGCAGCTCTGCTCAATAAAAAGGCAATTCACCAGCTACTGAATGACACTGCAGACAAGATGAGACACCGGCAATGCATGAGGCACACACAGTTACAGTGAGACAACTATGGGTCAGTCATGGAGAGACTCAACTGAAAACACACACGAGAAGCAAGGCCTGGGGAAGCACAGAGTCCCTTACTTGAGGGGAGCTGCCAGGAGAGAAGCCTTGATTGGAGACAGGAGAGGTGGGAGACTGGTTGGCTGGGGAGCCAGCATTACTGCGGTACTGCTGGAGTGAAGCCTACAGAACAACACAGAATTAAAGACCATGGGATTGATGGAAGGCTGGAAAATTACAAACTTCCGGCATACACGGCTCGAGGAAGCGGGGAAAACCATCCTCTTCAGCAACTCTTGGCTATGTACGAAGACACGATTACTGTGAACAACGCCGCAAAAAGGAGAGCGTTAAGATACCAGCGTGGGACGGCCTGTCCGACCCAACGGCCGGGAGCAGGGCCGGGCTGCTGCACGAGCAAAACTGCTGAAGTATTTCCTCACTGTTCTCAGATGTGTTCAATTGAAAAAAAAACCTGGTCAGCCAACAATTTAGGGAAAAGTAGTATTGAAAGCTGGGAATAACTCAAAAATAATGTAATTTATTCTTCAATTCAGCTGCTATACTCACACATTCTTACCCCGGGCTTACACTGCTCTGGAAATCCTCGCCGGACTCTGCCTGCTCTCAAGAGCCCGGGTGCGTTATCGAGACGGGAGCGTACAACCACGCAGACCGGAACCCTCCTCAGAGCTGCGCTCCACCCCAGGACACGAACAGCCGTCGTCTGAGAACTCACGCTACGCTTCAGGTTTACATTAGACACATTTACATTGTTCTCAGTCACCTTGAGAACACTTTTTCAAAGATTTACCTTTATCTAATCATAAGGAACCCTGGATTTGAACAAATTAATAACCTTAATGGCACCCAAATAGAATTTTGCGCTAATTAAAATGAATAGTAAGTGCAGTTCTTCTCATCATACTACCTTCAGGAAAATCTGCAATCCAGTTGTTCTACAAAAAGGAGCAGTTGAATCACACAGCTTTGCAGTGTGGGAGAACGCTGTACTACCAATGCTTTCTGACACCAGACCCCGTCGATCTCAAGAAAATATGTCTTAACCCTTTTTGTTACGCCTTGCTGCTCAGTGCTGTAAGCAGACATCCAAACAACAGCAAAAATTCGTTTCTGTGTTGCTTACAAAACCTGTGTGAGACTGTAACAGCTCCAACAGCTTCTTGATAAACTGCATTTAAATTTATTTAAGAATTATTTCAGTTGCTTTAAAAGATAAGCACAGCACCCTAAAAGTTAAGGTCATAAAGAAGTTTAGGAGAGGAAAGCAACACAGAAAGCAAAGAATGAAAATCAGAATAATCTGTCCTGTAGCTACACGAGCATTAGTGCCAGCTGCGTGGGTCAGCATCCCTTCTACTGCTGGGTTTGTCCTTCCTCTTCTCCTTCCAGTCCTGAAAGGGAAGCAGCTTCTTTCAAGAAGCATTTATCAGGACAAATTGTTAAAAATTTCATCCACAAATTAAATCCAAGACCCAGTGCTAGATCAGTGACAATGAGTTCTCCTCAGACCAGTTCCTGTCACCACGACGCGGCCAGAAGGACACAGCAGGTCGGGCGACCGGGCCCGGACACAGCAGGGCAGATCGAGCAGAGCGCGAGCTGCGAAATTCCTCCCTAGGCAGCCTGTGACCCTCATCTTGCTTGATTTGGGATTTTTATATGCAGAGAGACACAACATTTCATAACAGTCTGTGTCAAAACAGGCAAGGAAAAAAACCACCTGTCCATAAATCACTGCTATCGGTACGTATACACTGCATTTCCTCTGGGCATCCAGTTTCTGAAGACAATCATGGATGCTCTAAATTTCCTTAAAGTGAAAGGGTTCAAAATAGAGAAAGTACAGAAAATACCTGGTTCTCACCAACTTTTGGGAAACGCCCGTTAGCAGGTTTCTTTCCCAAAGTTCTCCTAACTCCTGCAGTCTACAGCACCCTTTGTAACACCCGCTGTCCTGCGGGACACCGCCAACCGCTCGTCTGGGTCTGCTGCAGCCTGTGCCCGGAAGCGTGCCGCCTGCCAGGGCTGCCCGGCCCGAACTCCGACCCCGCGCTCCGCGCCGCCAGGCGCTGAGGAGGAAAGCGCGCCGGTCGCCAGCCCGAGCTTACCGAGTTGATGTCTATTCCCATGGACGGCTGGGTCTGGCTGCCCGGAGGCGACTGCGGGATGGTCGAAGGTACCGTGACGGAGAGCGGGGGGAGCTGCGGTCCTCGCTGTAAGCCAGAGCTCTGCATCAAGGGAGTATTCTGAGGCAGAGTACTTGCCACCTGGGTCTGCTGCTGTTGCTGGGAAGTTGTCTGGGTGAAAAATGGATACGGGGGAAGCTGCTGCTCCAGAGACAATGCATCCATAGCCACGGCCTTCAAAAGGAGAATCAAAATCACCCGCGCTGCCAGGTCGTCCCCTCATTTCCAAGTCCATCAGGTTTCACACCAGGTGAACTGTACTAAGTCAGTCTCATCTTGAACTTAAAAAAAGTGTTACCTAAAGCTTCAGAAACAGTCAAGAACATGTTTCCAAAGACTTGGTATCACCTCCAGCGTGATATACAAATACTCTAAAAGCCCCGCTGAATGCCCAGATCAGAACTGATAATCTAGTCAGTCGCAGTCACACTTCTGAAATCAATTTAAAAAGCTAACAGCTTCTCTCACGGATTAAAGAAATGTCTTTCAGATTTCACAACTAACTCTGGCATGATACCATTATCAGGACAAAGTGTCCTGACAGATGTTTTTTACCACAGTTCTAGAAAAGCAAACGTAAAACCTCTCCCTTTTTAAGGCTCTGAATTAATGAACACATTTAAAGAAAATTACAGAACAAGAGAGGTGAAGTTACAGCCAGTCTCTCCCTCGGTAGAGTGAAAATCTGCGGCTGAAAAATTTTCCTTCTCCGAGTTAAGTTCCTACCTGAGTGATTGGTGACAAAGGGGAAAGCGTAGGAGACATCTGCTGCGACTGCGGTCGTCGTGAGTCCGCGCTCAGCGAGAGAGGGCTGACGGCTGGCTGACGATGCTGCTGGGAAGGGGCTGGCGGCGGCGTCATTCCTGCAGGAAGGAATCAGCCAGCTTAAACCGGAACAGAGCAATGGTTTATTGATACTTGTGCGGAGATAATTACCTAAACGATGAAAAATGAAAGGCCTAAGTGGACAACCACTTAACGCTAAGTGCTGAATGCGCCTTGGCCAATCAGGCTGAAACTCGTTAGCTAATTTGCAATTAATTTTGTCAGGCTGAAGAGCACCAGGATGAGAGGAAGGTCCCTGCGGTTTATCCTGGACCAAACCCAGTCACATCTGTTCAGGTCAGCGCACAGACACTGACTTGCCACAGAAACAGGCAGAGCAGCTCCGGCGGTGCACGGAAACCACGGGCGCCATTCCCGCGCGCCTCCCGGGCGGCACGCGCTGAACCCAGGAAAAGCACCTTCCGCTCTGCTCGCAAGGGCTCGGGCTTCAGGAAGAAGATAACAGATCGCACAGCAAGACTAATCAGAGAGCACTTGAGATATTATAAAAGCAAACACCTATTTAATGGAAAAGGCAGCAGAAGAACTGGTCACACAGGAAGTACTCCATTTTTAATGGCATACCAGTGCGCAGGAAGGCAGGAAATATCCTTCACACTCTGAAGAGCCTCAGCCTAGCAGGGGGTAGGGATAAACAATTCAAGCATTTTGATTTTGTTCAAATTCAAGACAAAAAGCTGGAAGTCTTGAAGCCGCTCCCATTTTCTGCCTCACCCTAGAGGAACCAAGACACCCTGGAAAGTGATTTCAGGTCAATCTAGCTAGCGAGCTGTTCCTCTCAAGCTGCCAGAGAGGAGGGATCCATAAGAGCCTGCGAGCTCCGAGGCACTTGGCAAATGTTCAAGGCTTCCAGGCAGGCTGCCAGGGAGCCAGGAAGTCCGGGCTGCCAGGGAGCCAGCAGGCAAACTGGCTCAAACCACACCGACTCTGCAGACTGCCTGGCTTCCCCTGCAATGTTTTCCAAACCAACGTCGTCTCACGGAACATGTCAGCGAGCTGACAAACTGAAATGCACGGATGTGTCGCCTTCAGCTGCCGGGCGTTCTCCGTAACCCCCCCCAGGTTACGTGTGTCTGCCCCTTTCTCTCGGGGCTGCTGAGGGCACTGCCTGCGAGCGCAGAGCGCCCGCGAAGGGTGCAGGAGCACTTACGTGTTCTGCTGAAGAGCTGGGAGACGAGGAGAGGCGAGGAGGGTTTGGAGAAATCAGTTTAAAAAAGCACCAAACACCGACTATGCCAATGATTAAACTACGGGACAGTCTCCAAAGAGAAGCAGCAAAATCATCAAGGAGTGGATCTTTTCAATGCGTTGTGACATGGACCAGTTGGAGAGGGTCCAGAGGAGGGCCACGAAGATGATCAGAGGGCTGGAGCACCTCTCCTGTGAGGCCAGGCTGAGAGAGCTGGGGCTGTTCAGCCTGGAGAAGAGGAGGCTCCGGGGAGAGCTGAGAGCGGCCTTCCAGTGCCCAAAGGGGGCTGCAGGGAAGATGGGGACAGGCTGTTCAGTAGGGCCTGTTGTGACAGGACAAGGGGTAATGGGTTTAAATTAGAAGGAGGGAGGTTTAGATTGGATATTAGAAAAAAAATTTTTTACAATGAGAGTTGTAGAGCACTGGAACAGGTTGCCCAGAGAGGCGGTGGATGCCCCATCCCTGGAAACGTTCAAGGCCAGGCTGGATGGGGCTCTGAGCAACCTGATCTGGTTGGAGATGTCCCTGCTCCTTGCAGGGGGTTGGACTGGGTGGGCTTTGAAGGTCCCTTCCAACTCAAACCATTCTATGATTCTATGACATTAGGAAACGTTTCCAACATTTTCAAAGCAGTTATACACTTACTGGTTTCAGAGCATTTACTTTGCTAATTACGGGTACGGCAAAAAATGCAGCGACCCAGTCTGGCCCAACTCCACGCAAGCAGGTTGGTTTTTTTTGCACACAAAACAGCTCTCTTCCCACAGACTTGCTAAGTTTTACTGGAGCGACAGCCCATCTCTGAAACTTTGTACAGCTCCTTCTGAGAGCAGAAAGCCTTTGAAAGGACGCTGAGAGCTGCTGACCTACTCTGCACTCAAACTGTTACGCCATCTTTTCGCTGCATTCTGAAATAGAACTGCCCAGTCATAACCCTACATTAACCTGACGAGAATTATTTCCTTTTCCCAACGTATGAGAGGATTTTTAAGTGGGTGAGGGAATCCTGCCTAACACAGGAAACATACTTGTATTTTTGGATACAACGCCTCATTTCTATTCTAGGAATCAACCGACTGCCACTGTCACTAACAATAAAAAAATGCAACCCTCTTCCCAACTATTCAAGTGTGACCCAGTGAAATTATTTTAAAATAGTAATCACCAGTTCAGGCTCTTTGCCTATAAATTAGCGAGTCCTGCAATTATCAGGTGATCAGTACGAATATTATAAATTGCCAGCATGGCAAATAACATTTGTTTGTGCTTTGTTTTTTTTAAACAAAACTATCAGCATGGCCAATGTCCAAAAACACCCCAACAAACCCAACTCAGACTCCCCATGCTGAACAGCTCAGACAGCATCAGCACCTGAGGAGAACTTGCCACAACCACCAATTCTGGGATGGCAACAAATTCAACGCAAAGGTTCTACAGCGAGAGCTCCGAGAGGTTCAGGTGTGCACTCGGTACTACCTCCCAAAGCCTCGCTACGTTATGCAGCCTCAATGTTCAGGATATTTTCAAAACCTAAGCAGCCAAGCTTACAAAACCAGGCACACCTCGTAAAGGCTCCACATTATTCCTGACTGCTCAAAAGAGAAAATTTGCTTCAGATGAAGCAAGCAATATTTGCTCTCCAAAAGAATCCTCATGCTGAAAAAAAAAAACAACCCCAACAATTCTAAAGGAATTAAAACAAAAGGCCTACTTAAGGAATGTCTGGAACACAAGTACTGCTGGAGTTAAGTACAACGAATCACCAGGGAAGCAGCTTTGGGTCCTTGTATCTCCTGTAGTCCTATGCACAAAAAAAAAAAAAAAAAAAAAAAGCCCAAAAAGCAGATTTGGGCACCAAGAACACAAGAAAAAATGAAAGACAATTTGTAAGTCATATAATAAATACAGCTTTCTCACTTTTTCGTACAGAAGTGGCTTGGTAAAACTTGTTTACATGGAAACATCAACCCGTGGTGACGTGCAACCCCCTCTCAGACCGAACAGCAGCGTTCAGCAGCGCAGCTTCCACGTGAGGGCCGCAGCACGGCCAGCGCGTGAAACCCCTCGGAGCTACGCCCTTACCCTGACTGGCAGTGCTGATGCCCAAGTGAGTCAGGTTGGCAGCAAGATTCCCGGTGCTGTTGGAGCTGCTCAGGGCTGGGAACGTGGATTCCTCGGGATCTAGCGGTGTCGGGAGAGGGGAAGGGAAGTGGATGTTTGTCAGGTCTGGCAGGGAGCCGCCCGTGTTATGCGTAGCAGGAATCAGTGTTGTAGTGTTTTCCTGGTCAGCTGATGGAAAGATGCTAAATAAAGGAGAGAGAGGGAAAAAAAAAAAGACACAACTCAATTTAAATTTCAGCCTGGACAGACTTTTATAAAATCTTTTTAAAAAATAAAGGTGCCATATGCAGAACTCTACATCGTATTCCTGACAAACCAGAGCTGTAACTGGCGCACTCGGAGGGTCTGCCTTGTCTCACTGCAGCGTTACACTGCCAAGGGCTTTTCAGAAAACTCACAAGCAAGAGCACATTCAATATGCAACGTTCTTTCTCAAACATCTCAATGCTCTTAAAAAAAATTTGCTCAAAGCTTACTTGATTCCTGGAACTTCACAGGATTTAGGTCTTGATGACCCAGTCTGAAACAGAAGGAAGACACTTTTAAAGGCAAAGGTACCGCAAGAGACAGATTTCAATTAGTAAGCTTTATTTAATGTAATACATTTCTACAGAAGACTACTCTTCCACACAAAAGCTCTGTGAAGCTCTTAGAAGATATCTGTCACCTTTTTTGCTTTATTGGCCCAACAAGTCCCAAGCTGGAAGAGTTTCTCCTGATATAATCAACACACGTGCATGCACAGAAATAAAGCGCCTTTCTGAGCGAATGTTTGGTGATTGGTTGCTAAATTCAGCATTTAATCTCTCATCTCTGCAAGTAGTTTGGTTTGGCTGACAATATTTAGAGCATTAATTTACCTAAATATGTTTAGAAAATAAAATCTCTATACTCTGAACTGTGAGATTCCTACCTTTTTAGTGTCCCATCCTTGCTTAGAGAGGGTTTTGTCTGCCTCAGAGGTGGTTTCCTCCATTCCAGGGACAGTCAGTAATAAAACTAAAAATTAAGAACAAAAGGGATCGTACCATAACAGTAACGTTCTCAGTAAGAAATGTTCAGATTGGAAGTTTAACCACCAGAAAACTCTTCAGTAACCTATTATCAGTGGGTATGAAACAGTGGCACTCTACTGTTATGAGATTAAAATTAAAAAAAAAAAAACAACAACAAACGAAACCAAACAGCAGAAGAGACTAAAACTCTATTTAATCAGCAAGGGGATGTTACCAGCTTCAAAAACACTCCCAAATAATGCTCAAAAAAATTCTGGCCTCCAATTTAGACTGCTTAGATCTAAATGGAAGAGTATTTTGGGACCTAGTTTTCCCTGTCTTTCGCAATTTGCACCAGTGAGGTACTCCTGGCACACCTAACGGGTGGCCGACAGGATAATTCCAGTGGGGAAAAAGGGACCATCTCCCCCGGGACAGAGAAACGCTGTAACGCTGTCACTTCTCCGTGTTCCAAGCACATCTCTTTGTTCAAAGCCATCAACTGTTTCATCACGCTAACAGCAAGGTGACAAAGAAACATCAAAAGAAAGCCCAGCCAGAGATGTTCCAAGAGCAGCCTCTCCCTGGTGATTACAAATCCATATTTACGCAATACTGTTTCAGACCGTGGTTATTTAATATTTTACAGCTCCACATGTAGCTGGAAGAGCTGCAGTACAGCGCACACGCATCCCAGTGTTGCATGTTCACCTGTCTCTGGGGTTGCTTCAGGACTAAATTTCTCCAGACAGATTTAAGAACTTCTAATCTCTGTCTCAACCCGCCAGCAGAAGCGGGGCCGGCAGAGGGCACCAGAACTGCTGGTGCGGAGGCTGCGCTGCTCCCGCTCGCAGCAGAAACGTCACCGGAGCAGGTTTGTGAGCATCGCTCCCGAGGACGCGCTCAGGAGCCGCTGCAACCCCGTAAATCAGAACTAGATGAAGCCTTGCTACTTCACGATATTGCCTCGCTGACTCCGAAACGCCTGCCAACTCCGCACTGGTCCGGACGTTACCGCAGACTGCAGACCTCCAGTGCCGTGAGAGCGCTCTGCTCACCGGCATCCCGCAACCCCGCTGCTCCTCCCCACAGGGCAAGGGCTCCGAAGGACAGCGTAAGGGGTTCAGGAGAACATTCTGTTTCATAATAATCTTTGCTGGACTTCAGTACCAGCAGAGTAAACGCGGTCCTTTGCTCCAGCTCCTGTGTACCTGAATCCAGACAGTGTTACGCACACATGTATTTACGGAAACGAACAGCGACACACGTGCACAGAATCTGAAGCACAACGCTTTGAACGTTACAAATATTTTTCCTGTTTTCTCCATTTACCTCTTTTCTGCTGCATGTCCTGTGACCCTCCTGAAAAGGATTCTTGTTGAGCTGGAGTCATAGTACTCTGGTGCAAGGCAGAATCGGAATTTGTCCTGAAAGGAAGGCGACAAGATATTTTTATTGTCGGTTTCTCGAAACAAAAGAATGCTTAATCTCAGATAAATGTCAACTCAGTAAAACCTGAATACTCTGCATTAAAAAACCAAAATCTATATCTGGCACAATTTCCTTATGAAACAATCAATTTGCAGAACAAATTAGTTCAAGGTTGACGAGCAATTGTTTCAATAACGGGATTGAGAGGAACACAGGATAAATTGGTTGCCGTCGTTAGAAAATAATTTGATATGCTTTGTTAAGATTATGCAGGATCAAATAATGCCATTTTTAAGTTGCAAGCTGCTTATATATCTTTGGTCATGCTAATCTTTGAAAATAAAGGATCCCTGTCCCAGAGGGAGGGAAAATGACTGGTTCAGGATGCAGGTATGTTGTGGAGACAGGAACCTCCACGGTCAATGCATCTCTCACGAGGAACCGTCCTTCGCTCGGGAGCGTAGGCCACCGCGTAGGCAACTCGGCACCTCCAACGTCAGGAGGAGGCAAGGGAGGAACAGCAGCTCGGTGCCCCTTCGCGCTCGAACGCCTGCGAGGGCAGACTAGCCCAGCCTCCACGCAGTGAGGAATATCCAGGTCTTTCACAACTCCACAGTTTTGGGGTATGCCTTGGAAGACCCATCAAGGTTTACCCTTGAAAAGGTTAGCTGACACACTTTGAACACAAATCTTCTAAAAGAATAACCATAATGGAAGAAAAAAATATTGGGTTTCTAAACGGAGGAAGTCCCGGCGGTTCAGACTGCAGCTGCTGCGGGAACAAGAAAGTCTTTGTCGCACATGGAAGTGCCATCAGAGAACGCGGTCCGAACACCAACGCACGCACACAGCTGCGCTACTGACCTTCTCCAACTCGTGTCCGATGGCGGCGACAGGTACACAGTGCCGTACGGACAGCTGTCCACGTGATGCCAGCGGTTAAGGGGAAGAACACCACTTCTCACTTAAGGAGGAGGCCTACTGGAAATCTTTTCCTGAGGAATAATTCAAACTACCCTGTCAAAACCACTGAGCTCTCAGGAGAAAGGCAAGCAGACTCCCTGCGGGGAACATACTGACTTCAAAAGGACACTCAAAATAAAATATTATCTGGATCACTGTAATGTTTAACAGGACAATCATCCTCCTTTTCCCTTTCTGAGCATCTAACTCTTCCCTGAGAAGCCACCACCCCTCCCCTCTTCCACTCACACGGCCCCTGTAGCCCCATCAAGCCAGTCAGATTGCGGCACTTTTGAAGACAGTCAGAAATAATAAGCTCATTCATTTTCACAAATGGCAAGAAGAAATAGCACTTGGCAAATACTAAACTGATGAATAAACTTGTAATAAAATGTACAATGAACTGCAAAGAATTATTCTGGTTTGGATTTACCCAGTTCTGAAGGGAAACTCAGTTTCTCCAAGACTGCCTTGCTTTTTCCATCAAAGGATCTCAGTCCTCCTCAGCTTCATGCCTATCATCACCCCCACTCGGGGCTGAGGGAACAGAGAAGGGTAACTGCTCACTTTACAGAGCAGTGGGCATTTACGGAGTAGATCACAGCGCAGGAAAAGCGGATGACACTAACCACACGGCGATGGGAAGCAGCTCTGCTGACAGAAGAGGAGGGGAGGAAGAAGGGAACTGTAAAAACTGAGAACTGTGGTAGTGGTGAAAAGGTAAGCGTTCACTGCCAGCTCGCACACCGAAGGATATTTGTCTGCCGTGCTTATCCACAGAGAGGGGGCGTCGATGCGGGGAGCCGAGGCGGTTTCTGTCCCGATACACTCTGTCCACCAGTCCGTGATGCCGAGTTGTTCTGCTCGTGTCCAGGCCCGACGACTGAAAAGGAGTCTGAGAGAGACACACGACGTCAGCAGCAGAAAGGTAACGCAGGAGCAGTCTGCCCAGAACTATTCATATTGTATGCAAGGCTGTGTTATTCTGGGGAACAAAACTCAAAAAAGATACAGACAAGTGGAGCCACGTAAATTTTTCCTCCAACAAGGTTTCGCTACAGCCATGGAAAGCAATTGCCACGGCTGTCTCTTCCAGAGAGAGATCAGGGACAAGCGGAGGCAGAGCACGCCAGCCCTGCCCTCTCAAATCAGCACTGCTCTCCAACCTGCGCCTCTCCAAAACACCGCCGGTGAGCACGGCAGGGAGCCTGCTGCCAAGGCTGGCTGCATTCCCTCGGCGTGGCATGCAGCATGCACCCAGAAGGAACATGCTGACAGTCAGGGCTTACGCTACAGGGGCAGGAGATGCAGGACGAGGATGCACAGTGAGCCCGAGACTCGCCAGAACACGGCACGTTCTCTCAAAACTTCCTTTCACCCCTCCTTTCTGCGTAACTGTTTTAAGGGGACACTGATAGAATTAAAAGAAAAAGAAAAGCAGTTTCCTTCCTCCTCTGTCTAGAAAAAGTTAGAGCATCCAATAGTTTTTAAGTGATTTTCATTTCATTCAGGTTGTGCGGTGAGCCTAGGTGGGCAGAGCCCACCTTTCATCTTGCTGGCGCCTGTGGCTTGAGAGCATTTACTTGTCAGCACGGGATCCCAGAGAAACGGCAGGGAAAGGACAGGGAAGATGAATTCCCAGGCTCAACTGGAAAACTTCTCCTACGTTTTCAAAAGCCCTTCCCGGTGTATACCTGCGGGGGGGAAAAGGAAGTACGGAACAGCCAACCTCTACTCGTACTTCAGCAGCAATTTATGGGTCTCCAGGGGAAAAAAAAAGCTACACAGTCTTCCACTCCCTGCCAATGTGAGCAGCTTTGCTGAGTCCCTCAACACCATCTGTTTGGAAATCCAAAATTTCCTCCTCCATTCAGGTGCTGCACGTGGCAAATGCACTGTCCTGCCTGCCAAGCCACGAAACCATCTGGCTTCCACATTAACCTTTTTTTCTTTTCTTTTTTTTTTTTTTTAAAGTGTCCAGCTTTGGTTGTTTCAACGATTATTTCTAAAAAACTTTGACACTTATTTTTAAATGTTTTGTTCATAACTTTTTAAAGAGCCCTTCTACCACTTTAACCTTTTTTCTGTTTAGCAAACCCATGTCCCCTCTGCCTCCGCGCAGCAGCCTGTGCTCATGCAGAGGGACGCAGCGTGGCCGCGCGGTTTATTCTCTCCTGTCAGGGCAACACCTCCCGTGCTCGGCACCAGCAGGAGAGCACGGCGACTTCTTACTGCACTTGCAGCCACCAAGATCGCAGCGTTTCGCTTCCGTTCCTTAGCGAATGCGACTTGCTTGTGCAAAGACTTAGGAGCCTCAAGTCACAGCACCTCAATTTTACCTAACTTTAATTAAACACGTTGGTTTAATCTCTGCTGCAAGCACTAAACAAACACCCAGTTCTGCCTAACTGCCACCACAGACCCGGGAATGTTCATAACGCTAAATTAACAGCAAAGGGTCTCAAACTCTTCTTTGTACTGTTGTTACACCAATTCTACCCCAAGAGGCAGTAAAAGCTGCAAACACGTGCAGGCTTGGAAGGCCAACGGGAGAAGCAATTTCCTATGTCAGTGGTCTCAGCCACAGTGTTACTAAAAAAGGAGAAGCCAATTTAAAACACACAGTATGCAGACCTCACCTGGAATTTAAAGGAAGCCAATGCACACTAGTATACAGACAAAAACTTGAACACAAAAATAATTAGGAATAAGTTTTCCCCTTTTTGGCATAACTTCCACACAAAAACACAACCAAAATCTAATTTGAGCGCAACAGTGGCACAAGTAAACACGGACCGGGTCCCGCCACAGGGCCACAATTTACAGAGCGAGGGATTTTGGGGCAACACTGTTCTCTGGCTTTCCAGGAACAAAGATCCCAAGTGAATTCCTAGCTTGCTTAGGGAAACCAGAAAGAACACAAACATTTGAGAAAATGAGCATCACCTCCAACAGGTCTGGCTTCTCTCAGCAACCATCCCATGAAACTTCCTCAGGACCAAACACTGGGCAACGCACCTGCGTCGAAACCCCCAGCTCTGCAAGGCACGTGGTGTTTAACCATAGCAACCAACCGCGGTAAAAAAAAAAAAAATAGAAGCGATCTGAGCATCTATTTTATTTGGAAAATGGACAACTAGAACTGTTTCGCTTCCCTGAAAAAAGGTCAAGGATTTGAGATCAGAACCAGAACTCCAAAAAGTGTTTTTAGAAAAGCAGCTGGGTACAGACAGGAAGGAAAAAGCTCAGTGCTTGAAAGCAACAGTGTCCCTTTCAGGATTTCCCAAGACACAGACTTAAGGAATCAAAATAAGCAAGGTGGATGAGGGGGAAAGAGAGGAGTGGCACCTACTGCCCGTTCAGAGTGCGGGGCCCGCGGAGACAAGCGGCGTTTGGGTAACCATTCTGCCTTTCCCGCCGGAGGCTGACATGCAGGCGAAGCGCGCATGCTCGGAGATTGCTTACATCGCAGGCCGGGCCAGAGGCAAAGAAACCACCGTCTGCACCAAACCAATCCCCCAGAAACCACACGTGACCCCACGACAGACCAGAGCAAGTCCAGGAGTCAGTCCAGGAGTCATTATGCATGTTCCAAACTGGGATGCATGGCAAAACCTGTGTTCGTGTGACAGAGCACAACCCCGCTGGAGCTGGGCCGGTGAACCAAACAAACACTGCGCATACCAGAAAGTGTCACGTGTGCTGAAATACGTATCTGCCTGGGCAAACAGCACGCCAGTCCGAAATACGTATTTGCACAAACCTAAGTACTTGTTTACCAAAGAGACAGGAACTGCTCCAAAGGCTTCTGCCAGAGCTCCGTTGTGCTGTGAATGCAAAGAACCAAGATTCTCAGACACCGCCGCGCCCAGAGGCCCGGCCAGGCTTCACCCGAGCGGCACATCCTACGAGTGTCTTTCGGCAATTTCATTGTACATTAGCTCAAAACTGAAAACCCCGCAAAGCAATCATCACTAATTCAAATACATGGGTTTATTTTGTTGCTTGGCACCATTTGTTAGCTGTAACAGTATCAACTTTTGATTTTTGTGTGCGTGAAAAAATAAATAAAGATCTGGATTTGAAGGAGGATTTGTTTCCATATCCTCCTCTAGTCATCCACACATTTTTGAATACTCCCTTTCAAGCACTCCATCAGCTTCAGGACCAAAAGCATCTACGTAATAACCATCAGCAATGGCCATCAAGCACAAAAACACTTAAATACTATTGCTTAAAAAGAACCAACCTCCTTAACAAGAAACTGAAGACAAAACCTTGAAGAAACCCCATGCTTGTGGAGTAACGCTAAGGACTTCAGAACATTACAAACTCTGCTCTGTATTCCCTAAAGGCAACCAGATTAAAACAGACGTTTTCTTCTCCTCGCACACAGGATTAAAGCTTTAGACCTCCACAAATTCAGCTGTCTACGTGTATTTCAGAAGGCAGGGTACGTCATCAATAGTTTCCTCTGTATTTATTACGCCAGCCTTCATCAGAAAACCACAAACTGCAAGATTTACGACTTACCACATCCTTGTCAGAGAAAATGTAAATGTTACTACTTAAACGAACGCGGAAATTGTAATTATTCTGAGCACCCTAAATCAACTAACCGTAGAGATGAGGAGTCCCAGAAGCACCCATGACCTAACCCTACCCACAGCACACCACCTCCTGTCCAGACGTGCTCACGAGCGCTCACACAAACCGCTCGTGTTCTGCTTACAGCGCGTTACCCTCTGCAGCCCCCACGGCGGGGGAAAGAAAAGCCAGTACAGCCCTACATTTACTTTTCAGCCAGCCCAAAGAAAAGTGACCATTCTGCTACCAGTTTGTGTCCCATTCCCCCTTCTCTTCTCCTAAGATCCGTGCATCACTCCCACGGAACACGCACTGCCACGGAGCACCTTCTTCTGCACCCCCTCTCCCAGCGCTTTGCACGTCCCCTCGCACTGTCTGCTTCCCCTTTCGCTTTGAGCACACAGACAGTATCTGCGCAGCAGAGTTGGGTATGAATTTGGTGTCCAACACCCCCACCCCAGGAATATTCACTGACAAAGAACCCGCATGGCCTCCGCACATTCTTCACACAAAGGCATCACAACTGGGGACAGGAGAGCCGATACCTTAACCCCTACAGATATACGATAGAAAAATACCCACATATCCCCCACACAACTATATTTCATTCCAAAAGAGCAAAAGTTTTTAAAACAGTGTGATTTGCTGAGGCCACGGTGCTATAATCTGAACCAGCAGCTACCTCATGGTCTCCTGCGAGGAAAAAATACCACGCAAGCACAGCATTAATCAAGAAAAAGAAAGAAACACCTTATTAAACTCACCTGGAAGGGCAGATCCATGGCACTGTTTCCAATCTGATTCACATTTGGCAGCGACCCACCATAGTACTGGCCACGACTCTGTCCCAGTTGCAAATACTGGGTTTTCTGCAGCTGTAACTGAAAGAAAAGGAGGAGGAAAGTATAAGGGCAAGTAATTTAATTTTCAACCGTTTTAACTGACTCAGCTCAACACCACGTCCATTATCACCGAGAACGGATGCCATCTACAAACAGCATGAACTCAGCTGCAGCGAGGGGATGTCACCCTTCTCCGGAAAGCACAGCTGGCAAACCGCCACGTCAGGTCCTGAGTGATGGCACAAAGCGAGGAAGAAAAATCAACTTCCTAGGGATCGCATCCGATTTCCCACAAATAACCACCACCTGAAGTAGGAGTCACCTGCCGCTCTGAAACCAGGGACGTACAAACGCCTGTCAGTCTGATCGTGGCTCTAATATCCAAATTAACCAGCCGATCACGTGTGACATACAAATAAAAAAGGCATCTTAATTTAGTGCACCACGGACACTGGTTAACCAGACACTGGATCTCTCGGCACGCCAGGTAACAGACGTTACAGCAAGTCGTACTTTCCACGTACGGTAAGGGTTCTTGTTTCTCGCGTCAGAGAATGCTCTGTAGGAAGGGCAGAGACACAGGCTTACAAACAAAATCCAACCAGCTAAAGGAAAAAACAGCAAATACCTCCTTACCGAACAGGTACACAGGCAACAACCACGACACTCTGCAAAGCTCCAATAAATGCCAGGCGCGCACCGCCCTTCAGCTCTGAGCGACGCCGAAACACCCCAGCGTGCTCCCCAGTAGCTGTACAAATTCCTGGCGTACAAAAAAGCGTGCAGAGAAGGTTGTTTCTTTTCTACTCAAACATCAACTTACTTTCACTGTCACTGCTTTCAGAAGACTACACTGTCTCAACAGCTTATTAATAAGACCTGCAATTTTTGATTAAACTTGTTAGTGACCGTTCTCAGTTTTTTAGCTTAGTACTACCAATATTTAAAATAATTTCTCATTCGATTCTGTAACGTTCCCACCCAGTACATGTATAGCTTTAACACCACACCGCCACCAAAGCTCTCTTGGACACTGATAAAGCAGAATTTGCAATCATCTGAGCGCAACCATCCTGCTCCTAGGAACGCATCTTCAAGAAACTACAATTAAAGTAGCAAAGAGATGGGCTTACATAAGTTCCCTCTCCTCCCACTGCGGAGGAGTACATATTTTATAACGTATGTTGTTCCTCACTAGATGTCAACTGGCTGGTTTTGCGCTCTGAAATGCAAGAACGTTCCTAGACTGGTAGCAAAGAATTGTTTAAAGACGAAATGTTCAGATCTTGGACTAGATGCAGGTTGGTTGCTAAGGTACTGTAGTGTGTACATCAACAAATCTGGTTTAGCTTCATTCAACCAGATCCGAAAGCCTCTGCCTCACAATGCCAGAACTTTGAAGAGTAAAGTTTGGAGAAGCACTAGAAACACGGCATCCCCAAACCGGGATGTTTACACAGGTTTTTTTCGTTACGCTTTCTCCAAGCAAAGGAAGCGGCGGGATGGAACGGAGCGGCCCTGCCTCTGCAGCTCTGCCACGGAGGCTCGGAGGGCGAGCCAAGGTGTTTCTAAGAACGCGAAGGGAGAGCTAGCGCCGCGCGCGTTGGCAAGACCTGCGCAGCCCTCCGACGAAAGGGCAGCTCCACAGCAGGGCGTCGAGGGGAGCTGGCAGCGAAGACACCACGCTGCGCGCTGACAGCGCCGGACAGGACAGAGGGCGAGGGGACCAGCCTGCCCGCATCGCGCCGCTGCTGACGGGGATCTATCAGAGCACTTCCCAGCAGAGGGGGAGAACACGAGATCACCCCGGGGAGAACAGCGCGCACATTCTTCCAGCTTTAAAACCATTCCTGGGAAAGCAACTCAAATATCCTTTATTCACAGCATCTCCCTCAGAAGCCATCAATTTCCAGATAAACAGACAGCCAAAATCCTTACGCTTCACCTGAGGGATTGAATTAATTCAAAACTTACGAGACGGCTCTTAGAGACGAAACCTCTCTGTGGAACGGGGGCTCTCAAAAGCCCCAACTCTTCGGGTATGATACCAGTCAGAAAGCAGCTGACGGGGTTTTTTTTAACCAAAGGGCAGAGAAATCCCCTCAGCTCGAAGGCTTGTAAAATATTCAGGGTGTGTAGTATCACATGGCTCAAAAACATCCCACCTAAAGAGCAGGAAAGCCCCCTCACCTTTTCTTCTGCAGCCTTCTGACAGCGATTACAACCGGTGCTCTCCAAGCGCCACGTGAAATAGAGGGACGCTCCGCGCTGGTTCCGCGCAGTGAGTCACCGCCCCGCTCGCTCACCGCGCATCGCTAAAAGCACAATATCAGAACTAGCTGTGCTTTTCGCCTGGCCCCTGCATATGTTTTTGTTGTTAAAAAAAAGGCTTGCTTGGGATTTGTGCCAAACTCTGAAGTAACTATTTCAGCAGGTGTTGGTTTCTCCTAAAGAACCTACTATGAGACGCCCAGGGAGGGGAGAGCTGCTTTATGGGTTTTTAACGTTCTGGCCTTCCCAGCACGTCCCTACCTCACAGCACAGCGTAACAAGGAGGTCACGGCCGTTTGTCTTTCCACTGCCGTTAAACGTGGAAACGATGGAACACAAGAGATCGAGAACTAAGGCGTTCTCAAAAGTGAGCCTGCTAAACGGCTTTGCAGCACCATTAATTTTAGTAACGCTACCTTCGACAAACACTTCTGGAGATCCGTGCCAAAAATAAGAAAACTGATGGCTAGTTATTGCTGTCATCTATCACTGCACCAGCGCGTAGGTCTGTACCTGCTCCTCTCTCCAGCCTCCCGCCTCCGAACGGCGCGCGGCCCTCAGACTCCGCGGTTTACGGAGACCGTCAACAACTGCCACTTGCAATCTGCGAAGATCAAGAGTAAGCAGAGCAGGCCGGTTTGCCGAGCACCTCAAACCTCCAGCTTTTCAACCGGTAGGAAAGCGTTTTTAAGTAGACTTTACGGCAATTCCAGCTGGAGATCTCCAGCAAAAATCAGCTCCAGGCTTTCAAAGCAGAGGACCAGCAAAAACACCTGCGGACGTCGCTGTCGTGCTCGGAGGTAACTCGGGAGCCTCCAGCCTCGCCGAGGGGACCTGCGCACAGAAAGGCAGCAATGGGAGCAGACGGCGGAGCGAACGCGTCCTCCTTTCTGCAACTCCACCGCGGGAGGTGAATTAAGTGTACTGCCCGGTCTGGGGCTTGGGGATTAGGTCTGAAGAGGGAGATTGTAGAGTTTTATTTTAAAAGGAAAGAAAAAAAAGCCTTTTCTTAATAGAAAAATTCAGATTACTCTTAAAATGTTAACAAGTCTCCTGACAACTCTAGCCTGATCTCCTGGGGTTAGATTCAATTAGTGTCAACTTGCTTTCTGCACAAATTCAGATAGCGAAGTGCGATAATGAACCACTTAGTGTTCACCAGGTACACTGATTTCTTGAGCCACGAGAACTTAGTGACTCTACATTACAGCTCTTCCATTTGCCTATTACGTGGCCAAGATAATAGCTCCTTGAAAGCTGAAAATACTGCTAAATATTCCAGTTCTTTCCTCAGAAAGCTTTTGGTGCGGACAAAGCTTTTGCTGGTTAAACCATTTTATTTCTGCTTGGCACTCTTTTTCGGAAGAAATGTTTCCCAAACAACAGATCCTAACGGAATCTGTAATTCTCCCTCCACCAGCACTTCTTTTACGCTACTTAAAGAAAAAGGGAAGATTTTAAGTTTAAATCCAATTTAATTGTTAAAAATCAAATACTTCTGCACAAGCAGTTTTCTAGAATAGCTGAACACGTTCCTCAAATAAAAGCTTGACGCACTGTTGGTTCACCAGATCTGAAGTTACGTTAAAACCAACAAATCTCTGAAAAGGAGCAAGACTAACAATCTGGGAGTCAGCAGCAGCAACTTCAGAGCAAACAGGAAAGGAATCGTTACCTTTCCATGTAGGAATTGGGAATTTGCAAGCAATTACATTCTTAACTCAGCTATCAGCTGAGCAACAGGACACGATCTTACTCCGGTTAACGAAGCTGAATGCACGCAACTTCATTAAGAAATCAAATATATTGGATTTAACGCAATTACTGACTTGCTAACAATGGAACATTCTCCCAGATACCAGCTTTGATGTGAACCGCCTCAATTTTTCCATTGAGATTTGGGTGAAGCTCGCTGGATATACAGCTGTGTTTGTCGGGAGAAATTCGTCATACAACTGAAAAAAAAAAAAAAAGGGGGGGGGAGAGAAACAGAAAAGCATATCCAGTTTTCCTGCAGACCTTCTAGATATGCCGATGGGAATCAAAGGAAGCATTTAGTAAAATTCAACACTTCAACTTCTCTAAATTCTTCCCCCCAAAACTCTGGGCAAATTACAAACTTACGGACAAAACTCAACTGTAATCGAACCGGAATTAAATCAATCAAAATCCACTGTAACGGTTTCTTTTAAAATGCCCTTTTTAATACATTAAAATTTGACTCCATAAGCATAATAAAAGGGTGGGGTGTCCGTTTGATAAAAACCCCTGCGATATCTGATGAATACAGGAAGTAAGATTTCACGATAACTGTTCTTTTGCTGGTTTGCAGTTTCCTTACCAAGCTTTCTTAAAAATTTTAGCTTTTCACTTTAGAAAGCTTTCTCTCTAGCACATTGAGGCTAAGAAGTAGCAAAACTGGTGCAGATTAAAATTAGAAATGTATTATTAAAGCTTAATTGGCAATTAAATGCTGTTTAAAGGATTAACTGGAAGTTGTAGAGACTGCATTATAGGTAAATCCTGTTGTTCAAATCAGTTCAACGTTCCCCAGCCGGACACGTCTGAAATTTCTCAGGGAGGCTTTCTCCTGCAGCAACCAGAGGCAGGACCTGCCGCAGGAAAGCGCACACGCTTGCCCGCAGTTCGGAAAGCGTGTGGGGTGCGTTGGGCACCCCCAGCCTCCCGAACTGCTCCCCTGGCTTCTTCTGCAGCACAAATCCAACCACCACGCCGAACAAACCCTCCGGGAGGCAGCGGCTCGGCGCAATCCCGGTGGATGTATTTTCTTCAAAGGGAGATTTCTTCCCATTCACAGCCCTCGTGTTGATAAGAAAAGTAAATACAGTCTTTAAAAGAAAGATAAGTTAACATCAATTTAATGATTCGCAGTTACTGCATTTCGACTCGGTGGCAACACAGCCGCTAGCTAAAAATCACCTAATTACCCATCTACGACATTTTAAAAGTTCTTTACGTTTGTGTCCAAGTTGCCAAAAAACTATCCAATAATTAACCAACTGCTCCTCCCTTCCCCTCAAACTAACCCTTTTGTGATAATATTCTACAGCCCATATTAGAATTTGAATTTTAAAAACTCTGCACTTGCTTCCCAAACAATTACCCAAATTAATATACATGAAAACAACTGCTCCTTCACTACAACCACCCTCCATGAAAGCTGTCCAGAATGTATTTAATTAAATGAGGAAGGATTCTCAAATCAATAAAAGAGAATCCTGGTAAGTCAAGGAAAAGAAAATTGAAATGTTATCCACAATTTCATTAATTATAGCAGGTATTCAGCTTCCAGGCCCTCTCTACATCAACAGACCCAGGTGCAATCTCACTAAAGCCAAGAACCTGAAATTAATATCAATAATGAGAAGACATAGAAAGTTATTAGCAGAAAGAAGTTTCGTGAGCAACGGAGGAGGCAGTTTTGTAACATAACCAAGAGATCAGGCGGTGGAGAGCGCAGTCCCCGCGCTCTGCCTGCCTCTGCTTTCCCAGGAAAGCTGCACACCCTCGCCTCTCTCCTTGCACCGAGCTCCTCTGACCTGAAAGAGACCAGACCAGCAGAAAAGCCGTGTGGGTCAGCTTGGTTTCTCTTAACTTGCTGACCCCACAACCCGATGATTTTGTGAGAGCAGAAGGGAAGCAGGAGAGAACAGCCAGAGCCAACAAGAGGACGGTTTACTCCACGTTCAGACCGACTCAGCCGCATGGTCCCACCCCACGTTACGGCGCTGGGCTGCCCGCGGCCGAGCAAACCTCATCCACGCTTGCGCAGAACCTGGAAGGTGTGAAAGGAATGAGTCAAACGAACAGCGAGAGAACAGGGCATCGCGCCGCAGCAACCCGGCATTTCTTCTCCCCAAAGCTCCTCAGGACGCTACAGGAGTAATCGAGGCCTTTGTCAGAGGCGACTGCTAATTTTCAGGGTTCTCAACACAAAATACGGGGGGATCTGTCCCAATTACCGGCGAGGTCTACAGCAACGCTGCTCCTGGGGCCAGTGGGACCTGTGCAGAGCGTACAGAGCACCCAAAGCTCCGCCGCCGGTTCTCCCCCTGCGCACCAAGCGTGTCACGATGGACGCTCAAAGCCTGAACGTCTTCTGTTTTACTGCTCACATCCTAGTTATCCTCCTACAAAATGAGCACAATCTCACCAGAAGAATACTGTAAAGATTGAGTTGGTTTTGAGCTCCTCGGACTCCCCACCAGCGCAGGGCGCAGAGCACCTCCCCGGGGTCTGGTGATCCTGTCGGATATCCTATCCAAACCACAGCTGGACTGGTGCCCTCTGAGGCCCAGAGCCATACAGTGTGGGTAAATCAAGGTATTTAACAGCCTCCATTATCTAATTATTAAAGCCACCATTATCTAATTTTGTGCTGAAAGAGGCAGGGGTCTTGGTCTCACTAGGGCAGTGGGGAACATACGATAAATTAATTAAAGACTATCACAGTGCTCATGCAGAAGGAGATGAAGATTAGAAAGACTTTTGGAATGCTTGACTTTTTAATCTATATAATGCTTTTATAGTTTCAGAACAACTGATAAGTTAATAACGGCTGGTTTTATACTGCTATCGGGGTTTTCCCATTATTTAGATGTTATTTAGATTTAAATCCAGCTAGGTATGTTATTTAACAGGTGGCTAAGGAAGAGATGAGCGTCTATGTGCAATGCTAGCCCTTTACCTTCATTTTCCAAGCAATTAAAAATTAGCTGATGCAAATCTAATAGCATCAATACCTTCCTTTCACCCGAGTACGCACCCACAGAAGGGTGTTTATGGTAGATGCTTCTCCTCAATCCAAAGACTGTCCTGATAGTCAGGAGAAATAAATGACACCATGTAAACCCACTTCTGTTAAATCGCCTTTCAGAGCGCCTAAAGCGCCCCAGCCTAATAGGAAGGTGCAGCATCGGGATACTACAGATCAAGTTCGTTATCAAAGTGCTGATTCTCTAGAAAAAGGCCTGACCTAGTTAAAAAATATCTAGAATTAGAGAAGTATGCAGGCTATCAGCCCTTTAAAGCTAACGCGTGGCGTAGACATAAAGAGGGAACTCTGAAAACCGCGCTCCTCGGAAAATCAGAAGGCATTTAAACGTGCCTGCTGTAAAGCCAGTGACACTGTTCTTTTATTTCTAATAATCAGCCATTCATTGCAACAGGGAGAAGCAAACACAGCACACAGTGAATCTGGAGTAGAAAAAGCATCGCTGGCTTCTTCACAGCCCTTCCTCGCTAATGGAGACAGACTACACTGACTAATTCATCAAAGAAAGAGAAAAGAGAATCCCCTGCGTTTCGCTCTCACTTGGGCTGTCACGATCAGGAAGAAACACCACCAAGCCAGATTTCTGAAGTCACTTATTTCCTGCAGTTTCAAGTACTGATCCAACGGCAGCGGTGGATCCAAACGCGCAGCTGTTCCTCCAGGAAGACTGGTAAAGGAAATGAAGTCTGAAGTTTAGAGGAAAGGTATAATCCGCAGCGATAGCAGCTGCGCTCTCCGGCTCCCTTGGGATTTAGAATATTCCATCAGCAGCTCTGCAACAAAATGTTTTGCAACAGGTTTTTTTTTTAAATTGCAGTATGCTTTTATTTTCATAAAAGTGAAGATTTTAACACTGGCTGGAAACAGGAGTGCGGACAAGCAGAGACAGTTTCCCTTGTTGCCTCTGCCAATCATTTGGCTTCCGATGCTATTGCATCCCAGCGCAACAGACACTGCGGAGAACAGCGTTCCCAAGCCAAAACAGGAAGCCGAGCGTCTACTACAAACTAAGTGAAAACTACCACGAAAAAATCCAGACGTACGGTATGAACTGGACGTGAACCCCTGCCTTCAGAACTGCTACATCACTGTTTACTCCTCCATCAGCACAACTGTCGCTTCAGTCCCTTCCCAGTACTTGTTCCATTAGCACATCCACGTGTCAGGACACAAACTGCAGGCCAGCCAAATGCAGTCATTAAGAAGAAAAACTCAAGAAAAGAAAAAATGCATGTTTCCTTCTTCTTCCTTTTTTTTTAGGGAAGGAATCTGTTGTAATATATTGGAATTTAGCAGCCACAAAAGAGCAACAGCTTTGTTTTGGCCACAGCGAAACACTTCACAACCAACTCTTCACTCACAGCACCACAGAAGGGTTTGGGTGGGAAGGGACCCTCAAAGCCCACCCAGCCCAGCCCCCTGCACGGAGCAGGGACATCTCCCACCGGATCAGGTCGCTCAGAGCCTGTCCAGCCTGGCCTGGGATGTTTCCAGGGACGGAAAGGCAGCTGACAGCAGAGCTGCAAACGCAAGGCCAGCACGGCGCTTGGTGTTTACCGGGGGCAGCTGCAGCACACTACCAAGTGCACGTCCAAGGTTTTCCCAACGCGCTAACGCACCCAAATATTCTCAAAGCCCTCAGAAATTAACTCCAAAGCAGGAGGTAGCGCATTCAAGGACCAGAACCAAAGGGATTCCACCACAGCCTGTGAGCGCCCCAGCTCACACGAGCTCAGCACGGGGGTCTGCGCTGAGGGGAAGGGGGCGCAGAATCCTCCCCCTCTGTCTCAGCCTGAAAGGAAACACGAGCTCGCCCCAGATGCCGCGAAAACACAACCTGCGAATCACGAGAGTTTTCCATCAAGAGACTAATGAAATCGGCTAGTCAGAGAAAAGGGAACGGCAAGACAGCTAACACAGGGTTTTATAAACCTGACCAAGCTTAAAAGTTACCGGAGAGCATCACATACAGGCTGCGATTCCACGGCTTACCAGGAAAACTGTGAGGTCTCCAGGGGCGTGCATCTGCTGGAACACCGCGTGGGTCCCCTGCCGCTGCATAAAGCTCTACAAAATTAATGCAGTCTTGAACGATTCTGTGCTTCGAGAGAAAGGAGATGATGGAGCAAGTTCTTTTCTCTAGTGGCTATGACAACGTTAGCCATCTGAGGAAGGTTCCTCTCTCGTTGATCTGGGGGCTATCTAAAACCATTGCATTTTTGCAGCTAGCATGTCCATAGAGCAAAGAACTGCAAAGGCAAAGATCACTTTCTCTCTGTTTGAGGTGCAGCCCTTACCGTAGGTTCTTCCTCCCCAAAAAGCCATTTTGGTCACCTGGCTGATTCACCTTGCAAAGAGCACAGAAGAGGAGGAAACACAAACCCGGACGGATCAGACGCAGCCCTAGCCCACGCAGCTGAGGTGCCAAGTGTCACTACTATAAACCAACTTAAAATAAACGTCTCCCAGCTGGTAACTTTAATACTGCTTTGCTAAAACCATCATACAGCCCAGTCAAACAAATTCCATTCATAAGAGCCGAGATATATATTGATCAGCAGAGCTTAACCAGGATCATCTGAACCCCTGCCAACCAGCGATCGCTGCACTTTCAGCACTCCAAGGGAGCCAATTGTTACTCCTGAGTCCATGATGTTTTCTTCACCTTCCTGCTGAAGAGATTATTTAAGACCTCAAATCATTTCACTGGATTGTTTTGTCCTGTTATGAGTCATCTACAAATTCCACAGCACCATTAGATTCCCCTTCAGGAGCTGTAACCAGCTCCCCAGATTGCCTCAGCCATAAAACCGCGAGGAAACGGGTTATAAAAGTTCCACACATCCTCCGACCTCGACCCCCAGATGGCTTCTAGAATTCATGTGAAAGTGGAAAGACCTCACCCTAACGTACACTTGCTATTTATACACCACCCCAAATCCACACTACGCCCCAGATCAAAACCGTTTTTCTTGTGAACACAAAGAGAGCAAAGCAGAATGTTCAACTTCTGCGGAGAAAGAGGGAGGGGGCAGGGAAGAGGGCAGTAACATTTAATGCTGCAATTTTTAAAAAGTTATTTATTTCTGGTTTACACCAGTAGAACTTTGAGCAGTGGCACTTCGTTACGCATTAGTTGCATTTAACTTTCTCAAAAAAATGAACCAACATGAACTATTTGATGTTTCAGGGTTTGAGGGCAAAGAATCGGTAAGAACACCCCTTACAGAATTTGAATACACAGAGTACTAATAATAAATAACAAAATTTAATACACAGGCTGCCACTTTGCTATTTCTGGTGAACAAAGGTTCACTGTTTAAAACTTAACAGTCACAACTGAGCAGCAAGCAAAAACAGGATACAGCACCACTAGAAACTTAAAATAGTGACTATTCTTCAGCGTTGTGCTCTCTCCCCGGGCAGAGAGCCAAGCCCGGCTCAGCACGAACCAAACCTGGCTGGCACTGCTCTCAAAAACAAACCAGATCCCCGTCAGCTCCGCAACTGCCACCCTTCTTCTCGGGAGGGTGTCAAGCAGGGCGTGTTGCTGATAGTTCAGTGTGATACATCAGAGAGGACTCGTACGTGAAATTCATCGATTATTTGATAGCAAAAAGAATTCTTTGCCCCCCGATCTATCTAAATCTAGTGCGACACTCCCAAAATGCATTTAATTTTCATGATCATTATTTGCTAACAAGGTACTTCCAAAGAAAATACTCATTCTGAGCAGGCCAACATATCTGTTTTCTGGTTGATGGACAACACTTCAGAGAACGATGAAGAATGAATGACCAGTCTAAAAAAAAAAAAAAAATTCCTAAGCCATCCCCATTCCTTCTATTGAAATGTCTCAGAAAAGATGAAATAAAAGCAGAGATGCCCTCATTAAGCAAGATAAAAATAGCTTTTATGTTCCATTTTTTATTTTTAGCTAAAGAATGAAAATTCAGTTACGTAACCCCACAAGTTCCGTAAATTAGGAGACAAGCGGGGCATGTTTGCACTCCCTGGAGTTTATCAGAACACCTAACCCTGCCAGCACGGCCGGCGCTGGGGAAAATCTGCGGGTACAGAACGAACGCCCGACTCGGCTGCGGCCCAGCCTCACGGGGGGTTCAGAGGAAGCCACTTCGCACCGACTTTCAGGCCGCGACACCAAGACCACACTTCTCCCGTCCCGCCGGTCACCGTGGCCGGTGCAGTCCGTCCTTCCCTCCACCAACCCCTCGCAGCGCCGCTCGGCCCAAACCCTCCCACGACAGCTCAGCGCACTGCTCGTCGCCCTTACGGCGAGAAATCTGACCGCTCTCGGTATGCTACACCCCTGCCGTGAGAGCCAAAATCCCGCGAACGCAGAAGGCTCGCACAACGCAAGCATTTCATCGCACGAGAGAAAAATCTAATTCCAGCGAGAAGGTCAAGGAGACATCTGAAGCTGAGCAGGCTGCTGGAAACCTGTGCAGTATTTACGATATTATTTCTGTTCTTCCCTCGCTGGTGGAGAAATGCCGCAGAGGTGGCGGAGGGAGCAGGGTCGTGCGGCACTGAGTGCCACGGGACAAGCCCTGTCCACTGCGCGTACACACGGAACCAGGAGCAACCCAGTAACGCCACTCCGGTAGCTAGTGGGTGCTGAATTTGATGTCATGAATGCAATCTACAGAAGACTTTGCAAGGAAAAAAAAAACAGGTGAGAAGTCAGTATATGAAACAATCACCGTCTGCCCTTCTGCCACCGAGTTTTTTTTCCCCTTGATCCAGCTTACAGATGTCAAAACACAACGTAAGGCCCCCAGAGCCAGAAAAACGTTCCGCACAGCCTCCCACCGCTGCAGACACTGCTTCCACAGCAGGTACCAACGGACAGACAGGCAGGCCACAAATACCTGACACACCTCCTGAGCTGAGAGCCATCCCCATCCGCCTGAAAATACACATATTTGGGAAAATCAACTCAAATCCCCTCCCTTTTGAGACCTTGGTCATCCAAGGAAAATAATAGTAACATAAATAGTAATAGCTGGGTATCAAAATTAATTTAAAATTCATCTAACAGAACTGCAGTCTGCCATTAACACATCTTACTACTGCGCAGTGGTACACGAGCGAGAAGCCCACTGGGGTATTTTCCCCGTCGTCAAGAAAAGCGATAGACCAAGCAGGCCAGAAAGTAAACTGTGCACTGAGAGAATCTGCCTGTAAAACTCAGACTTTTAGACACAGACTGCGGAATCACTACTGAAGCCCAAAGCCAGAACACGTCACTGCATTCTCCTCTGCTTCATTATTTAAGACCCATTTTTTGTGGGTGTGCGTTGTTGTTGTTTTACTGCAAAGGATTGTTATGGTAAAAGGGAAGAATTTTTAGTTCCCCAGAAATAATTGGCAAAACAAGGCGATTATCAACACTCAGTTACAACTTTGTAATTTATAAAGTACCAGCGAGATCATACAACACCATCCCTGGCTGACAAACGCGCACTTTCACAACGCTCGCTTGGCTCGACAAGTGCCAGCGGAGATCCCGACAGAAATCTTATTCCTGGATATCACTTACACAGCACTCAACAAGCTATGCAAATAATTTAAAACAAATCAAAGCAGCAATTTAAATATTAACTCCTACGCACTATCGGATACGCTTATCTCCGCTAATGACTTAGTAACGACTCACAAGTTTGGATATCACCTCAGGTTTACACCAAAGCCCTTGGGACCGCGTGCGTTTATCGAAACGCAAGTACTTTAGACCAAAAAAAAAAAAAAAAAAAAAAAGGGAAGCAGCACCGAGGTCGCAACCGGTTGCTGTCACAAAATGAACACGGCTGCAAGCTTATGTTCACAAAAAAACTACCAGATTTTGACAGTTTGCTGCTTTTCACCCACTTACGCCAATCGTGTCAGCTACCATATATCCTCGACTCCAAAGCAACAGCTACTCCGGCACACCTACAAAACAGCGGGGTAAAATTCCAGCCGTCACAACCAGAAATCTTATTCTAAAAAAGAAAAGCTTCTTTTCTTTATTGTTACATTTGCTGCAAAGCGCCCTGAAGTGTGCTCGAGTTTCAGATGCTGCGCTAGGTACAAAATGCTGACGCCGGGGCGGAACGCGCACAGACCGATCAGTGCCGGCGCGGAGATCGACAAAACCGCTGCAACGCGGCGCGAGAAAACGCGCCTTCGCGCTCAGAGACAGGTAACAAGACCCCGAGACAGACGTTCAGCCTTTAAGACATCTTGTTTCAATCCCCATGGATCATTTTTGAGAAGACATCTCCTTTTTGCCAGACTAGTACTTCATTACCACCGCAATCCAAGTCTGGAAACACCGGGTCACTTCTCACAGCGCAGCTTCCGTGTCAGAGGGGGAAACTGCCAGGCCCGGCGCTCACCGCAGAGGAACGCCAGCCCCGTGGGTTGAACCGGGTCGATCCCCGCTGCGACCCACGCCGCAGCCTGACCGGCACGGCGCGGGGCAGCTGCGGGGGCGAAAGCTCAGACGAGCTGAAACCGCACCATGCTGCTGCCCCGCAAAAACTCAGGGTCCTGGTACGGCACGGTGAACGCTTCACAGCCAACGTCCACGACATCGCTACTTCGACCATCAAACTGCAAACAAACGGTTAGCGCTGGAAGTAGGGGTTTGATGAACAGCAGATTAAAATAAACCTTGTTTCCAAACCAGCACAGCTAATCCAAGATGGTTAGAAAAATAAAAATCTCGTTTACATGGTTAAAACAAAACCAAATAAAAAGCAATCTGATTGAAAACCATTTTTAACTGGATTTAGGTTTCTCAACATCACATCCTTACACAGTCACGCTACAGGCTTTCCAGGGCTTCGGGGTTCCTCCCCTCCTTTTTTTTTGGGAGGAGCTGTGTAAAGAGCAGCTCTTTTCTGTTTCATCTAACAGGTCCTGAAGAAAGTCTGAGCCTAGGCCACACTGCTACTACAATTATTTTTCAGTACAACATATTCTTGAAATCTACTGTAAGGAACAATTCCCGCTGTACCGTTTTTGTGGCCTAAGGCTTCACTTGCGCAGAGAACGCTCGCTTGCCTCTGCCCTTCCACTGATGCCAGCACATCACTCAGATCAACACAGCATCAGCTCCTGTGGACTGGTGGTTCTGCCGTGTCTGTAACTTCCGCGGGAGGTCTGTAGCTCCTGGATTCGCAACTGTAACTCAAAGTCATCAAAACCACCAACTTCAATTGGTAAACACAGGAGTAAGAAAATCAGTTCACAAAACTCAGACCTCAGCTCGTCAGGACCTTCGCTCCAGGCAAAGCTCACCTCTGCAGGAACGGCTCTGCAGCTCGGTCATTCACTCCAGGGGAAAACACAAATCACCCTCCGAGAGCCGGAGGAGCTGACCGTGCATCACTTGGGAACGTATTCTCTTACTAAATGCATAGCTTCTGTGAATGCAAATGACTGCAAATGCTCTCCACTGCAGAAGCTTCAGAAAACTTGGAAGCGCAGCCCACTGAGATGCTCACCCCGCGAGCACAATCAGCACGCTGAAAGGCAGCAGTTAGACAGCGCAGTTTCTCACGTCTACAGATCCTTCACCGCTTTCCCAGATCAGTAAAACAGACGGACTTGGCCACCGCGCAGAAAGAGACTTTGTCTGAGGGCCGAGGCAAGCAGCTGTAATGCATGGTAACGACGGAAAAATAATAAAAAAGTCATTGTCTCCTTAAAAAAAAACCACAACAAGAACCTGACCGGGTCTACGAGCAGAAACACTACACTGCTAGCTGAAGTATGCGAGCTCTCCAGCATGGCACATCCGAAGCCGAGGCGGTGTTTACCTTGGACAGCTCAGAGGAGTTAAGGAAAGCCCAGCGCTGCACAAGAACAGAGATTCTTTGTGCCCCGGCGGGTAGCTCACCTCCGCATTTTCACTCTCTGATTTACGATAATTCTTTCAAAGAATTAACGACACTGCACCATTATTTCAGCACGTTCAAGGCAGCTACCCGTCCAGGCCGCGCTCACCCAGAGCCGGCGATGCCCACGGCCGGCACAGATGCTGCGGTGCGGGGAGCCGATCTGGCGGGACGGAAACCGACTGACTTGGTTCTGCGTCCTGCTTCGTCAGAGAAGCCAGAGGAGGATCACGGATGAAGCTTAAGCGACCTATTTCTTGGCCTGGAAATGTGCTTGGAAAAGTAACAAAGAAGAAAAGCACTGACTAGAGCTCAAAGTCAGATTAACGCTTTTGTTTTGAGAGACAATCACCACAGCATTAAACTGACCAAAGCTACTTCCAGGTGGAAGCATTACTGTCCGTGCTCGGAGGGCTCAGTCCCGATTTTGATGCATGTCTTTCATATATTTCAGGCATTCAAAAATATACTACTTAGTCAGGAATTGCTTTTTTATCCAATTATTTAACGCAAAACACGCTGAAGACATTAGGAAACGTTACGACACTGTATCACCATCATCAGTGTTTCTCATTTCTAGAACCACAGATTAGCATTCCTGATTTAACTCAGCCTTCGAAGACTGCTTTGCATGCTCTCTACGTGGAACGACGGTCTGCGAACACACAACGAGACATCTCCATCCCTTCCGCAGCCAGCGGGACGGGTAACCGGGTAACTGCCTTACACAAATTTTGTTCCAGGGTGGTGTGCGCCTGGCTCTGTTTTACACGCACACACAGATACAAACAACGCGGGTTTTACTTGATTTTTGTTTAATTCTACGTCAGTCACATGGCCATCTACGGACAGCTATGCCATTACAGTACATTCCACTTGAAAAAATGAGTGTAAAACTTCTGGTAACACCTAAAATACGCCCGCAAACCCTGTCAGGGCGCCACCACACAGACTGACAAAGCCCTGAACTATCCACGTGGGAGCACAGAGGATAACCGTGGTCACTGAGGAACACGGGTTGTTCCTAAAGATCCTCTTTTCGAACAGCACTGCTCACAGCAGCTCGCTGAGACACCTCTGCAAGTCGCCTGCATGGGGGCCTTCTGCGCTAGGAGCGGCGGAATTTCGCAGAATGTTTCCAAACACCGCCGCTAACCCGGGTTTTCATCCGTGTTTTCACTCCAGTAACATCAGCACCAGCAGGGCTCTCCAGGCAGCGCTGGCTGGCGGGATTCTGGAGGGGTTTTGGGGGTTTGGGAGGGGAGCGGTTTTTTTAAGGTAAGATTGCAAGGCCCGTAAGAGGGAGCTCACACTCAGCTCCAGCTGAAATCCCTCTAAACTAAGCGACTTAACAATGTACATTAAAAAAATAACAACCCTGGAAACCTGAGAAAAAACGGAGCAAGTACAATGCAGGTCACAAGCTGTGCCCGGATTGTCTTTAGAAATGTTACGGTCTCCAGCATCTGAAGGGCCGTACTTCGAAGAGCTCAGCGCTGTCTGCGTTACCTTGCATATTAATGTTTTGTTAATTAAAATCTTAAAGGCAGTGACAGCCTTGTATGAGTAAACACAGGCACGGCAGCAAGCATCGCTGGGCTGTGTTACAACAGCAATTGAGAGCAGGCCTTGGTAAACAACCCGTCCTTAGAACACAGACATCGCCGCGCTTCGAAAATTCGTGCTTTACGTGAAAAAAAGGAAGGGAGCAGAGCCACAAGCAAAACACAGGAGTCAATGTCACACACAAAAACCCTCCCCCTCTTCTCACCCACTTTGTTACTATGGGACTCGCAGAAATCTCTGCATTACAAGCACGAAGGTCCCACTCACAAGACAATTAAGCAGCTCCAGCGTTTCTCTCGGCCACCCACCTCCGCGGCTCTTCACGGCCTGGCCTCCCAGAAAAGCCAGTACGCGTTCCCGAATAAAGACAGCACTTTGTCCCCCTCAGAACAGGGGAACGCTTTCAAAACCAAAGTGATTTCTTTTTCACAGGAATATTTTTTTTCCCCAACTGAATGGTGAGGGCAGTAGAGAAAGGAGGAGTTACTATCATGCTCTGTTTCGTCCTGGGCAAGAAAGACGTATCGTAACTTGGACTGAGAGGCAAAAATAGGGGGAAGATTACCAAAGCAGAAAGCAAGCTCAGAAACAGCGTGCGTGTGCGCAAGAAATGGTGGAACGGTAGTTCTCTGCCTCTGCTACGACGAGGAACAAACAGTAGAACAGACAAGATGGTAAACATTGCAAAAAGACAATTACTAATAATGAAAAGGCAACAGAAATTTTGGGCTGCTTCCACAAACTGAGTAACGCGTTTTCAAACTGACAGCAAAGTGTTGGTTGCCAAATGAAAATGAGAGCAAACAGCTAAGTTGCGCTTAACCCCTCTTTGCTTTTATACTGCATTTTAAACACAGATGAAATCACGGAATTTAGAAGAAAAAGTCCACAAAGGAGACATTCAGCCATTCGGTCAGCGTTTCCATCACTTCAGCACCCAGAACCCTCAGACACGTTATTCATCTCGGGTCCTTTTCTCAACACCAGGCTCTTGAAAACGAGACGGGTTTCCATCTGCAAACCTGGGTGAGGAATACTCAGATTCGGGAGAAACCGAATGAGGATTCCAACTTATCTTGTGGAAGGTGAATGCTAAACCAGAGAGTTAACCGAAGGATGACCTCTCATTGCAGACTTCAAGAACTCTCTCTCCGGAATACCGGAGTGACGGCCAAGGCCTGACCACCCAAAGGCAAAATCCCGGCGTGCCGAGCTGCACAGGCACGACGGAGGCGCGAGAAGCAGGACTCCAGCGACTGAACACATCCCTAAGCTGTCCCCGCTCTGCTCTCAACTAGCTCTGCCAGTCACTCCAAAGCACGCTCCGTAAAACGCCAACAGACAGCTCCGCACAAAGCGAGCTTCGGCCTCGCACCTTCCCGGGCGGGAGCGGACAGGAGCAGCACGTCGCTTTTACATCTGCCCAGCAGCAGCACCGTTCAAAACAAATATTGACCCTATCCTGGCAGGGAGGAATAAAAGGAAACATTTCACTGCAAATCCAACTGTACGTTCTCTGATTCCCATTCCTGCGAAGGTTCAGCAACAAACAGGATCACACATTTTCTCCCAACAGTTAAAAGAAAAACAAAGATGCTGACAGAAGCAGGCGGGACAAGAACCCCTGACACCCCCCCATCCGCAGCGGCAAAGGCACCCCATACTGGGACAGCGCGTCCGCCGTGCCGTTCCTTCCCGCTGGCGGGCTGCGCGCAGGCACCGGGACCAGGGAGGATTTGGGAGCAGCGATTTGCACTCCGACACCAGGAGCAGCCAGGAACGACACCAGTGACACCAACTCCAGCAGCTCCCGCCGGGCCTCTGCACGCTCGGGGGGGCGCCGTGCCCGCACGCCCCCGCTGCGGGGAAACCGGGGCTTCACCTGCCCGCGGCCCGGGGCTTGAGCCCCCCCTCAGAGCCGGGCCCGCCCGGGGAGGGGCGCTGGGACCCCCCCCCAGACTCGGGAGAACGAACGGGCCCTCCTCTCAGACCCGGCCCAGAGGAGGGGGGGGTCCCCCGGCCCGGCCCGGCCCAGAGGAGCCCCCGCCCAGCCGGGCCCGCTCCTGCGGAGCCGTGAGGGGGCTGCCCCGACCCCGCCCCGGGGG
>WHYT01012282.1:85208-106484 GCA_009806455.1 Tetrax tetrax
GCAGGCTGCACCCCGAAGGGGGAGGTAAATCCCCAAGCTCTAATAAGCCAGGTGGTTCTTTACCAGCAAATTCAAAATATCAACTTTATTTTTTTTTTTTTCAGTGTAAAATTACTGAGAGGCTACTAAGCTTGTTTGACAGGGGTTTTCCCCCCCTTCCGCAAAAGGAGCTGGGAGGATTTCCTGAACAAACCAGTCATCCCAGCACCTCCCGGGGCGCGGGCTGGGTCCTCGAGGCACGGGGCGAATGACACCCAGCTCCGCTCATCCCCTATGGAGCGGTGCATGCGGCAGGGACGGGAAGGGGGAGGAAAACAAGCTAGGAATGCATTAGCAGGTCCTTTCAGATCAGCAACAGTTCCTGCCGTGCGACTGCTGCCTCTGCCTGCAAGATAAGACAGGTGAAGCTACAAGACAGGCCAACGCAGTACAGCAGAAATCTAGTGCCAAGGTACCAAGCGAACGCATGATTTCTAGGAAAGGTTTAGGAACTGGAAAGTCCCTCGTTTTCCTGGACCACTTAGGTGCGTTGTACAGCGAAGCAGGAGATGCTGCCGCAGCTCTGTTCTGAACTCCGCAGAACAAAACGGTGCAGTCTTCCCACGCAAGCACGTCTTCACTGCCAAACTCCTGCGAGCGCGTCCAGCTCCACCCTTCTCCCTCTCCCGTGGCGTTCTGCATACGCAGACGTCTTCCCGGTGAACCCCAACTCTGCGTCAACACCACCCGAAACTTGTTTCCCCTCCCCGAGGAGTCGGGACCTTGGCCGCCGCAGCTGGCGGGTGGCGTGTGTGGGACGTAGCGGATCTGTCCCGGGGCCGGGATGACAGGCGGAGATGACCCTGCTGGGATGTGAGCGGGCAGTTCTGGGGAGTACAGCCGTTTCGAAACACAAGCTGAGGCTGCTAAGCCATTGATTCCAGCTGTGCTAACATCAGATGGGTGCGAAGCGCTGTGACACGCAGGACGCACGCATTAGGCAGTAATAAATCCTGACAGTACTGTTCTCCAACACCCACACGTTGCCCTTTACACTTTCTTTTTCTCAAAGCCACAGAGATATAGTGGACACTCTCCTTTTTTTGGTGCATCGCCCTGCCCTTGAACAGTGCTTACTCCAGTAACCAAACCCTGTTACGGCTGAACTACCAGAACAAAGAACTCAGACTCCACTCTCCCTTCCACTACTGAGCACCTCCGTGGCCTCGGCCCAGTCAGGTTACCAGTCATTTATAAGCATTTCCTGCCCACGTAAAAATAAAAATTATAATTATCCCCCGCTGCAAGGCTGTTAGAGATGGATGGCTGGAGCGCAGCTCAGCAACTGTCAGGATTAGTGTTAGCCACAAAGTCACGCTCCGCCCTCCATTCCAGTTCCCAGCCTGCTCTTAAAGTTTACAACGTGGTACGAGATACCATCGCAGAAAACAGAGCTGGGACTTAAAACACCAGCCAGGCGCTGGCGGGATCAGCCCTTCCTCTGTCATTCCTGACAGATGTTAGGCTAACCACTTCTCGCGTTTTTCACCAGGAATAAACAAACGGCACGCATCTTCCGTTGAACACCCTCCAGCTGTGTACGTGAACAGCACATGACCTGCCAAATTGGCCTCTCATGCTAAAAGCATATAAATCATAGAGATTTAACACTAAGATACCTCTTATCCACATTGTTTTTGCTTGAGAAGCGAGACGATGATAAATAATTTGTTGAGTTATCCTGGATTTAATAGCATAGGTGGTAATATCAGACATCTAGAGACCCACCTGGCGCTCTGCCTCTGCTACAGCACCGAAAGATAAAGTGCCTAAGATGAAACTTGATTAATTTTCCCCTCTTGCGTCTCCCACGATCGAGGAGAGTGAAATCTCCCCTCCGACGGCTGCTCCCGCCGTGGTGTGCAGGGAAGGCATGCAGATGGCCAGGGAGGTGGGGGGGTCACAACTTCCTCCCTTAGGAAGCCTCCCTTTTCTTATTGTTTCGCCTGGGCAGCTTTATCAGATGGAATTCCAGCGCGCAGTCTGGACCCTGCTTCTGTTCTAAAATTCCCCGATTTTAAAACAGTTTGCATAACAAACTTCTCTAATGCAACATTTGTGTTTGCCCAGTCGCTTCTGGAATTTCTCACCCACTCAGGGCTCCACTCCACGTCTTGGGGTGTGGGTGGATCCGAATGGCTGCTAAGTGCATGACCCAGCAGACAATGTAAATCTTGACTGCATTAAGGCATTGGCAAGGAGAGGTTTTAGACGGGTGCCAGGTTTCCTTCTTCCTCCACCGAAGGAGATATGCCATGCATTTGACAAAACGATGAGCTCACAGCAGAAGCGTTATTTACGGCTCCTGCCGTCTTCACCTTGAGCGCACATGGGGCCACGCGAGAACAACTGGAAAGCTCCATCTCCCCCAGCCTTCCGGACGCGTTATGAAAAAGTTTCTTGTAACCGAGAGTCAGAGCTTTGCTGTGGAGCAAACAAAGAGGCACTGGAGGAGCGGGCTGCTGCCTTCACGTCTGCTTTTGTTGCAAACAACTCACCGAGCAACCTGCAGCTTCTTAGAGCAGATACAGCCAAGAGCAAGGGGCTTGCAGGAGGAGGCTGCGTTTACTTCCCGCTTGTTTGTTATCCGCCAGGGCCTTTGGAATCGCTCTGCCAGATGAGATCCAGCTACTTCCCTGTTCTCCCTTAGAGGCTCCAGAGGAAGGTGTGAGGTTGAACAATTTACACAACAGCAGACAGCATGAGCTTGTGCCTTGATCGACAAAGAAGCTGACATTTTTTTTGCCTGCAGACACAAAGATTTTGATCTCTCACACTTCCTACTTCATGTTCCTGTTGACGTTCCCATTATCCTCAGACAAGAATATCCTGTGAAGCCCACAGAGTCCTTAGTTCCAGTGCTGTTTTGAACTGAGCTCCACTCTCTGCTTTCAGGGGGAAAACATTCTCTTGTTTCTCTTGGAATCTGTGACCATGTCTTTAATTTAAGATATCCTTGTTTCCAGAGGGCAAACAAAAGCCCCTGATTACGCTCTCTACACCACTCATCAAACCTAATGAGCAGTCCAAGCCAAGCAACCCCCACCTCTGCTCTCTGTACCACTGTTCCCTTGTCATCCTTCCCATTTAGCCCTGTAAATTCTAAAAGTACAGAAAGCAAGCAAACACTGCTAAAAGATCTTATTCTCCTTTCTACGAGTCATATCTTCTGGCGCTCTGAAATACTTTGGCAGCCACACAGAGGATTCTGTTACGGTTATTTTTCCCAGAATCAAGGCTTGGCTTCACGCCACACTGAAGCAAGAAGTGTTCCCGTGATGCGAAGGTGATGTGGGGAGCTGGTAAAGCCGCAGCCACTTCAGGTCTTTCCAAAGACAATACTTGGATGGTAGGCAAAGTGTTCTATGCACCTCTGTCCACAGGCAGCACAAAACGTGAGGCACCAGTAAGAATCATGCACTTTATTAAACAAACAGGAAACCAGGAAATACTTTTTCACCACTAAGAGATTACACCATCGCAAATCGAAGCGTAGATCAGGCAGAGGAGCACGGCAGAGAGCACGCGGTTTCCTTCCATAGCCTGCTGGCCAAGCAAGGTTCAGAGAACTTGGTGACTTTCTATATAGAAAGCATCAGAAAATATTTTCTGTGTAAATTTCGTGGTTCAGCTTCAGAGCCATGTGCTAGAAGTAACAGATTGAAAATCCAAAGGGTTTTTTCAGACATTTCCTGAGCGCTCCGGTATAACAAAGCAGCTGTGGGGTAGGCAACGAGCCCCGGTGTGACACCGCGTGGGGCTCAGGGCTCGGCCCGCTCTCTCCCGCTGCGGTGGCGCAGGAACGCAACGCAGCAGCAGTGCAGCCTGTGAACCGGCGGCTGCAGCGGCGGCCAGCGGGCGCCAGCGCCAACTGCCTGCCCGCTCCCGGCCACGGCCCAGTGCAAAACCAGCCTCTGCTCTCTCCACGCCTCGGGACAGGTTTTTAAAGACTCGATTTTCATGCTGAAGGTATTTTTAAAAATAAATAAATAAAATCTAAGGATGGAGGAGAAGTCAGTGCGGTTTTTTGTAGGCACAGGTAACTTACAGCAAGTCGATTTCTCCCCAGGAGACTAAGCAACCGCCACAGCAGCCCTGTTTTTGCAGCTCCTGGGACTGGGCTGTTCTCCCTGCCCCACGCACACCGATGTCATCCGCACGCCGAGTGAGCAAGGCGTGCCAGCGCAGCGCCGGCTGTGTCTCTGCGAGGAGCGCTTTCCTGGGACAGGAGCAGCGGCGTGCCCTACCAGCAATTCACTGCTTCTGCGACGCGGCCGGACTGGCAAACTGGTTTGCAGCCGCAAAGTAAAAGTGCCTCCTTTCTCCCTCCCTCTTCCTGCTACTGAAGCGAAACGAGCTGCATTGATCGCCCTGCCGAGTAGGACAGCTCGACGGGGGAGAAACTAACGGCATTTTTCAGGAACGCTGGCAGACTTCTCCCGCCAAGCCTGTAGTGCGGATCGGGTGGCTGGCCGTGGCCGTTTCAAGGCTGCGATTCAGCAGAGCACACCAGCACGCGGCAGCTCCGAACACACGGCTATACCCCGTTGCAGCAAAATCGCTCCGCGGACGTTCAGCGGCAAACTCCACACGGGACTGAAACGCGTCTTCAGCGCCTCGCGGATCGGGGCAGCCTGCGCGACTTGCGAGCCTTTGCAATGAGCACAATGCTACAAGGGGTGCACGCATTTCTAGGTTAACACTCCCCACGAAAGCGGGAAGGAGGGGGTCCCTCCTCCCTCCTCTTACCCCAGCGTAAATGCAACGGAGCGCAGCGGGCCACGAGGAAAAGCCTCCGGCACGGCGCAGCCCCACGGAAAGCAGAGGACGGCTGTCGGCAGTAGCGCGGGACAGCCGGCCCAGCCTGCACAGCTCGTGGGCAAGCACGCACCTGCTTGCACGTGGAGAGCACCTCTACTCCTCCGGGGAACAAACCCGACCTCCTTCCGCGGTCCGCGTGCCGATTTCCTTCCTAAGAAAGAGCAAGTACACGCTTTTGGCATAAGGAAGCTTTCGTCACGCGAGAACCTCGAAGCATGCAAAATTAAGGTCCAGACGTGCTAACTGCACCGCGGGGCAAGTTCCTCTCTTCCAAGCCTCAGTGAAATTCATACATTCCTTCTAAATCCCGTTGTAAACCGCTCTCCTGAAGGCACTAACACTGAATGCAAGTATTGATACTGCCAGAGTGTAAATCTGCATCCGCAAGGAAGCTCACAAATTTAAACAAGACTCCAGGCCACAGGGAGGGGAAAGAGAGAAGAAAAAAAAAAAAAAAAAAAAAAAAAAAAAAAAAAAAGATGGATGCACTTAAAGCAAATAACTGCAAACTTTGTAAGGAGACACAGATTAGCAGCCTGATGACAAACATCAGATAACCATATGTAAAATACTTTCCAGTACGTTTTCAAAGCATTGTGACTGGAAGAGACACATCAGAAATATTTAACTCAGCTAAAAGGATCGATTCTGCTCTAGGAACCGCAGTGTTAATGTAGTGCAACTCCAGTGACTTCAAAGGAGTTGCTCCAGATACAAAGCAGTGTAGCCAGAAGCAGACTGGCTGGTAGCCTGCATAAACAAGCAAAAAAAGATTTTCATTTTTTAAGAAGCCATATAAAATAGTTCTAGCTAATTACGTGACAGGGGCCTGGGTGTGAAATAGCAACTGCAAAGCCTCAGGGACCGAGCCAAGAGCCTTTGATTTGCTCTCTACAGCTTATAAAACCTTCTGAGAACTTTTGCTCTCGCAGCTTTTCTATCTTCCATTGCAAACTGCGCAAACTACTCCAATGCTGCCCTTCTGCAGGCCCCCACTGTTGCTCTCTACTAAATCTTTACCCTCTCTCTTACAATCTGAGGCTAATTTCAGGTTGCACAGCTAAACCAGCAGCTGTTTCCAAGCAGAAAGCACATTTCGTGTTCATTTTATGGAACGTTCTATGTTGGAGCAGTTGAAATCGTACCCGCCCCACAAATAAATTTTAAAACTTCTCTGTGAAACTCCCTAAAGTTGAAAGATTAAACTGAAAAGTGCCAAACTTGTGTTACTGAAACTCAGTTATTAGTTTGGAATGAGAAACAAAAGCTCTGGAGTCTGTGGGATGATACTGTGCCTACTCACCATTACAAGGCAGAGCAGAATCGCGGCTGTCTGTAAAACACAACGCGAAGGGAGAGACGGCTCTGACGTGCGTGTGCTCCCGGGGGCGTTCCGATAGCTGAGCCCTCCGACAGAGCCCACGGCTGGCCCGCTCTGCTCCCCCACGCGCCCGACGTGCCAGCACACCCAGGCTGGACCGTGAATGTACTCAGCCACTTGAACGTTTCCTGGTCCTTTAAGTCACAAGTGATGAAATCTCATTCATTTATGCAAGCGATGGGAAGATTTATTGTAAATAAAGTTCTGCACATTACACAACTGGCTAAAAATCATAATTAGAGTTGCACTGGGAAACATGTTTTATTTATTTTGACAGTAGTCTGGCTTCAATAATCCTAGCATGATAAATGTCCCTAAAGTTTGCAGAGTTTCAGCAACTAAAGACCTTATCAGAGCCATGGAAGTGGAAACGTCTGGCGAGGTTTGATGTGGCGGACGAGAGGTCCCCAGCAGTTCTGTTGCACAGCATCGTTTTACAGCAGCACCGGGGTACGAAGAGCTGGTGGGAGCGCCTGCCTTCACCGTAAATCAAAGGAGGGAAATTTCCCCCTGCTATTAAACTTCCAAGACCTCGGGCCGAAAGCTAGGACACGTCGGCGCGAATTAGCAGGGTTCTAGGATAGGGAGAAGTGACAGTCGGCTTGCCGAGCCGCCAGACCCTCTGGAAGAGGGTCAGTGACACCATTAATGGGATGCAGACGCTCCCAATCGCGAGCTATTCCGCACCCTGCCAAGAGTTCCAGTGCTTGCTTTCTTCCTAGTTTTAAGTACAATTTCAGGGCCATAAAACATCAGAGAAGACAGAAGCTATTATCCCGGCCCTGACAGGGGTCCCTAATGGGACGCGCGTACTCTGCAAATACCTACAGCTAACGACGCCGCGCTTTTACTGCTCCCCGTCCGTCCAGGGGTATTTTAAATGTACCAAATCAGGTTTACCCCCATAATGTTTATTGCTGCTCTGAGACTAATAAATGACTCCGCGTGCAATCAAACATCTTATCTGGCTTTGCTCGCTCGTGAAGACGAGAGGAGCCCAGCCCACTTGCTTTTCACGCGGGGCATCCTGCGAAGCGCTTTCTCCGGCCCAGCCCCGCAGCACGGTCATTTAGATACGTACGCAAAACCTCCATCTAGCTCTCGATTGCTGCGCCACAGCGGAAGAACCAAGCCGGTTCATTTTCAGAACACAGACAGGTTATGCACAGAACAGCCCTGAGCCACAACTACATACTCCACGGGGTAAAACAAACTTTATTATCCATACACGATATGCACTTCCACAAATGTTTCAGCCAGTCTCTGCTAAATTTAGAATAGCTAGGCTATTTCTAGCCAACGTTATGAAAAATAATTATTTGTATTGCTACAAAGAGAACATTCCGGTAACAAAGAGATGTGCACAGCCGCGCTGTGTCGCGAGTCTCAGTGAAAGAACCTGGAAACCTTTCCCAGCGCCGGGGAAGGGGAAGGCGGCGCCAGGCTGCCTGCTGCGCGGCGGGCAGGAGTCGGCCTGTTCGTTAAACGCGGTCACGGAACGCCTCGGTGCGTCCTCCCGTCTGCAAAGCCACCCTTCCAACACGAACGGATGCAGAGCTTAAGTTTGGTTTTGCAGGTGTTTTAAAAGTGAGACCAAAGATACTTTTTCGTTTTTCCAAAGATTTTTCTTTTTTTCACCCCCTGACACACACACACACGTACCTTAGAAGCTGGAAGTGAGAGACAAAGCAGGGTTTCCTTACGGCGAGATGCCAGCCGCGGCCATCGCGTGGGTTCTGCGGTCATCTGGTGTGGTGTGGCCTAGGAGCACTACGGCTGCACGTTCGGTCATTAGAGAACACCCAAAACGTCAATTGCTGCCGTAGAAATGCTTTTGGGAGGAAAATTTAAACAAAATAGGGAAGAATACTCAAGTATTTTAGGAAAGCAACGACAGAGGAACGACACACTCTGAGAGGATCAATGCATTCTGCAAACAGGACAGCGAGCACCCTTCCGTCTGTCACTAACCCCAGACAGCACCCCGTTCATAAACATATGGAAGCGGTAAAAAAATAAAATCCATTATTTTGTAACTTTGAAGCTTGTGTCAAGTTACATTTAATCCTTTCAAAATTGGCTTGTTATCTGCCAAGTCTGTTTTGCAGTGTTTCTAGCCTCTCTGCCAGACGAAATGAGCAGAGAATGGAGTAAATTAACTGCCTGAGAGCTAGAGAGCGGGGCTCGCCCGCCGACTTCAGCGTGCTACGCAGCAACAAGCACTTTTCATTACCTTATTACTGGCAAACCAGCAAATGGATAGGAGCAGATGAAACGATGCATCATTTTATCTAAAATTTAGAACGCAGAGCTTAACTGAGAGAGCACGTGCCCTCGCCGGATCATATCCAAAGGTGCTTTATTTCATTATCAGAGAAAAATACCTTGAAGTGAATCCGAGGTGTGGAGTTCATGCTTCACACAGCCCTGCTCAGCGATTCATTAGCAACACAGACCTTATATATTGTCTCTAAAGGTTACAGCACGGCATTTATTCGACAGCAGAACGCAACAGCTTCTCTGAAGAGAAGACTGCGTACATCGAAATCAAACCCATACAGATACAAAACAAAGCCCTTGAAACAGGATACCTGATAAAAGAAGAAACTTTGAATTCATTAATCAGTCAAATTAATGTGAAAAAATGGCTTGGAGAAAAGGAAAGTTCAGGAAGTAACAGTATTCTGTGCAGGAAACAGATTTTACCAAAATGACAGTCATCTTCAAATGGATCTCCTGATTTAAAACACCCACCGGCACCAACCACGGCAAACCCCATTCCGCTCAGACTTCCAGCACAGAACGTGCCACGATCTCACGTACAAGTCAAGAGAGAAAACCTTCAGGCTTATGAACAAGTAGCACCCAGCCCCTTGGCTGCAGGAGAGTCTGGATGAGGTGTACTGGCGGAGCGGCCGGAAAGGCAAAGGCAGCGGGGCCCCAGACCAGGACCTCTGCGCGCCCTGCTTCGTGGGTCAGCCCCGGTGAGCAACCGCAGAGCGCTTATTGCCAGCAACGCCAAACCCACTCTTGGCAGTTATTAAAAAAAAAAAAAATCATGCCTGTTTATTCATAATCAAGTTATCAACATGGCTTTAGTGTTGCAAGCTCTGGATGCCCCACCTAAGGGAGAATTTCTGGATAGAGTATCATGCTGCTAGCTGGAGCGGGAGGAGGGGATCTGGAACCGCAGTCTAATCCGAGCAGCGAAGAACAACGGAGACCAGCGCTGTGCAGGGACAACTATTCCCCTTGAGGGGGGGAGTCACCTTTGAAAAGCAAGAATATGCTTTCATAATCCAAGCACCTGAGCTCTTCTAGCTCCCACTGTCCCTTTATTGCTTCTGGAGGTCAGTAAGTTATTCTGGTTTTGGTTTTCTTGTTTGCTAAAAAACAACAAAGCCACACACAATGATTTTTGGAGCTATTGATAAAAATCACACCTGAACTCTTGAAACATACCACAGTACTTAGTTACTCCTGAGCTGCCGATGTTTGCAATGTGTAATATTGTTAAAAATATGAAAAGTTGGCAAAATGCACCCCCCCATCAGAAAAAGAAAAAAGAGAAAAGCCTTTTCCAGCTGTAACATCTGTTAAGTCTAACTAGCTGACAAGTGCTTCTGACGAAACATGCTTGCCAGAAGACTACAGAAGAGGAGGAGGGACTTTCTGGAGGAGGGAACACAAGCTATTCTGCTCCTTCCCTCACCCACAAAATGCACAATACCATTTGCAAACAACAGAGCAACACCACAGCATCCTGATAGCATGCAACGCGCGGGGATGCGACAGGCCGAGGCAGTCACCGCAGTTATCTCTGCGTCGTTACCTGCGGCAGTATAACAGGAGCGCAGGCTATCCCAGCAAAGGATTCTGGAAAATGCAGGTCCCGCTCCCACTCATCAGTCTCTGTGTTGTACACCTGCACAATGCTCGTCACGTTGTTCAGGTGCCAGTTGTACCCTCCTACGATATAAATCTTTTTTTCTAGTAAACAACAGCCAGCTTCTGACTGACCCGCGCGCATAGGGCTCACCGTTGTCCACTGGTCCGTTTCGGGTACATAATACTCCACAGCCAAAACATCAAAACATCGGTCAACGTGGTCCATGCGGCCTCCCAGGGCGTAAATCCGATTATTTGCACTCACCATAGCGTGCAGAACCCTGGGCTCGTTCATCGGGGTTTTAAACTCCCACTGATCCACGGCGGGGTCGTAACAGTGCAGGGCTTTTTTGTCTTCCACTGAAATGCCATACCCACCTGAGATGTACAACTTGTCTCCCACCGTGGCTCCGGCGTGCCCCCACGTCCTGCGTTTCAGGGAGCACACGTAAGTCCACTCGTTATTTTTGGGGCAATACTTCTCTACGGAGGCCAAGCTCCCCGAGCGGTTCCTCCCGCCGGTGGCATACACCATGCCGTGGAGAACGTTGAGTTGGAACTGGATCCTGCTCTCCTGCATGGCCTGGATGCGCAGCCACTGGTTCAGGTGCGGATCGTAACGGTAGCAGATATCCACAGCGCCCTCGCCGCTCCGGTACTGCAGGTGCTGCCCTCCGACGATGTAGACGAAGTTGTCGAGCACGGCCACGCAGGAGTGGCTGCTGCCCACCTCCATTTCCGTCAGCTCCTTAAACTGGCGCATGCCGGCGTCCGGCAGGTAGTAGACTTTGCAGCTCACGGTGCGGTCGTTATCGGTGTAGGGAGTGCCGCCAAAAGTGATGAGGGACAGGACATCCGAGCGGATGGTGGTCCGAGGGGACTGCATCTCATGCTGACGAAAGGGCAGGATCTGGTAATTGAAGGCCTCCAGTAAATACTGCCGGCACAAGACGTCTTCCACCATGATGTCCAAGGTCTGGACGCTGTCCACCAGCTCCGAGGACTTCATCAGCGGGAAGCGGATGTGGCAGAGGACCTGGCTGGCACTGGCACGGCGCGTTGGGTCGTACTGCAGCCAGCGGACGGCAGCACGGAAGAGGTCTATTTCACTGCAGCTTTTCAGCTTATTGCTCTGCAAGAAGAAAACGAGGCGCTCCAGCGGCAGGTGGAGGAAATCCTCTTCCTCGGAGATCTGGAGGAAATGCCTGAAAGTGAATGCGTCTACCGATTCCTTCAAGGATGCGAGGCTAAAGGTGGTGGCCATCTGCCCGATGTTGAGACACGTTTCCACGCTCATGGCAGACTTCAGGAATTCTTCGCAGAGCTCCACGACAGGCACCATCTGGAGGAAGACGGCAGCTCCCAGCACATCCTGAATGCAGTCAAGATCAAGAGTCACTTCAGCGCTGTAGGCGAAGTCTATTATGTGCTTCAGTCCCTTTGCAGACACACCTTTCAGCTCGATCACATCTTGGCTGGCTTCTCTCATCCCGCCTGTGAACATTGCCCTGCAGGTCAAGAACACAAACAAAATTTTTCCCCCCTTTTAAACACATGTAACACGATGCATCACTGCAGAATTTTATTTTTTTAAATTTACTGATTCTCTTAGGGAGAATGGGGAAGGGAGGGAATAAATCAAAGCTAAATCTCTAAAAGCCAGGAGAAATTAGATTACACAATTACTTACATAAAGCTTGCACGAACAGCGCGCTAAGAAGTAATATTCAGCTATCAGAGAGTCACAGTTTTCAATCCCACTGGCAGCACAGATAGGAGCGGACCACAGGACAAAGCTTCGGGAAGCTGGTAGAGCTAGGAGTGTCGTACAGTGGACACCAGTGAATCCACGATATTCCACAGCCAGAGGATACAACGGGATCTGCACCAGCGGAGACTGGCAACCATACCCTAAGGAGTTCAATCTCCAAGTGCGCAGGATTTGCGAGCCCAGGAAAGAAAACGCTTCGGAGGACACCTGTGTTTAGGAGGCCTGCGAGCCCCGGAGCTCGCCTGCAGCACTGCCTCCAGCAAGGATTCCAGTTACCCGTCCTGTCGCGGGCTGGCTGCGGAACGGCTTAGCGATCGCAGGCGCCACGCATCGTACCAACAGCTCTGGTTATCGCAACGGGACCTCCCGCCAAAGCTCATTCCCAGCGCCTTAGGAAAACAGGAGTTGCAGCCACTTCAGAAAACGTCTGTCATGTTGCAGTACGACAGCAGGGGGCTAACAGGCAATTAAGGAAAAAAAAAAAAAACCAACAAAAACCCAACAAAAAAAGATTTTGTTACAGCACAGCTGCAAGCACATCAGTTGACCAGGCCAGGCAGAGATTAGGCCCTAGATCACCTCCTTGGGAGGCTCCTAAATTCCACAGGAAGCACATACCCGCCAAGGACTGCGCACAGACATCTCGTAAACCGCTCCTCCAGAGCCGTGCTGCCTTTCCCAGCCGCAGAGCCGCTGGGCGTGACGGGACGTAACTGCACGTTTGGGTTTTTGTACGTTTACATGAAATTTCAGCAGGTTTTGTTACATACGGGTAGCTCGGGGGCAAAGGTTTGCGCTCTGTGCAGTCTTCAACAAGCAGTAGCAGAGCGGTTCTGGGGAAGCCGGAGTGGAAGTCGCTGGAAGAACGCTGACGCGCAGTGCCGGCATCCCCTGCCATCGCGCACGCGGCGCCGCGAGGCTGCGGACGGTCACACAGAAGATCTTTTAAACTGCTGGCAGCTGCCTGCACGCTTCGGGCTGCTTGCCACCACGGATAACCTGCTCTTTGCCCCCAGAAAGGTGAATTCGCTGCGAAGGCCCGGTGTCCCCGGAGCTGCCTCAGGAAGCCGCAGTGACTCCGAGGTGCGAGTTAGTCAGAAAAAATGCTGAACACAGCCTGCTCTTCTGAGGAATGAAGGAGTATCTTGGGAACGCTGTCAAAAGCAGGAGTTCCAAGTTTCCTGTCCAAACCAGGCTAGAAAACCTGCTGCCGTCCAGCACAAACCCAAGGAATCCTACATGACCTAAATAAGGAAATATCTCCCACGTGAAGTGGGCTTTCTGTAACCCAGTGACCAGGAACACTGTTTGCAATTATGCGTCCATACAGCGGAGGAGAGCACTCTGCTGAAATCCCCCTGCGTCCCCCGGCCGCAGAACAGCACGCTGCCCTGACCCCCTGCCCCGGGGAACACGCAGGCACACGTGTACGCGTGCCTTCGCCACACGGAGCTGGATGCGCGAGGGAAAGCAAAGCATTATTGTTGCCATGATGAAGACAAATCAAATAGAATGCAATTCCTTTAAAAAGGGTTACGGTTCTAAGATGCTGATTATATAAATGCCTCAATTTCACTCTTTTCCTTCCCCCCTTCTGCATAAAAACAGAGTATTTTCAAAAGCTGCATTATTCTGCCATTGTTCCCCAGGACAACCTTCCTCAGCACACAGAAGTTATAACAAGAAACCTACTCAGCAATTACGTTTCGACAGGGAAAACACACTACCAGTGGCACTGCACACAGCACCGGTGGATACACAGAGCGCTATCAGCGTTTGGGGGAGATCAGCTCCATCGCTAATTGCGTGCCGGTTAGGGAGAGCGATGAGCTGGGGACGTTCATGTTACCAGAGGAGAGAGAAGGGAAGAGCCTCGAAAATGTGTGTACGTAGGACAGACACCGTCAGAGCCGCGGAAGACGTGGGCGAAGGGGTACAAGGGAGATGCCAAGGGACGCTGACGTCCCTCGCTCTTGGTTGCGCGGTTGAGAGCGAACGCCTCTGCTCGGGTCAGGAAGGAATCTGCGCGTGCAGTGGAACCGCACGCCCCTCGCTCGACGCTGCTACTGCTGCTGCCAGAAGAGATCCCGAACTCAAAAGGGAAGTCATTCCAAGTCAGAGAACCATTGCAACGGAGTTTGACAGAGGCAAGATGGATGAATACACATTTTCGCTTAAGACTGAATTTCCCGCCCTGCAATTGGCTCACTCTGCATTAAACTGGCTGCAAAAAGTCATCTCTGGGCTTCGGTTTTCTACCCACACAAGAGGGGACAGTCCTGCCCCATCTCCTGGGGGCTCTGGGGAATGCACACACAAAATCCTTCACGCCCCTCAGCCTGTGAGCAGCAAGCACTGTAGACAGATCAGCGGTACTGCAAGATACCGGAGCGTATTTACAAGGGGCACCGTCGTTCAGCGGGGAGACTCGTTTCAGAGCCCTCGCTGTAGCTGAGCAAACCTCATCCGCGTGCAGAGGGACTGACTCCAGCCTCTGTGCGCCTGCAGGTAACCCCACCGACCTCCGTGGGCAAGCCATCCCTCCAGAGGGTTGTGCGTGGGTGTGATTTTGGGGTGTGGTGGGGAGGTTGGGGTGAGGGAGGATGGGGAAACAGAAAACCAATGGGAAAAGTAAAAATGCCTGCTTCCCTATCGGATTCTCACCTGAAATAGTCACTGCAGGCAGCCAAGACAACTTTATGAACCTGAAACACTTCATTATTTATAGTGAGGATGACATCAAGCAGCTGAGCCTGAGCTCGGAGCGAGGCCAGTCCCTGCAGTAGAGTGGTGCTGTGGCCAGGAGCAGAGAACGTGCATTTCAGGGTGCTGTTCTTGTCAGCCATGCTAAAAACAGAACAAGAGAGACAGGCTGGTTTGAAATTAAAACAATATGTGGTACACCTACAAAGCATGCTGGGGAGGAGACTGTAACATGAGGCAGTTTGAAGGCAAATTCCCAGCTCAATAGCCACACAGAACATCATGACATCAGTACCTCCGTTGTATTCCCTTCTCCCAGCACAGAAGAGGCTTCCAAACGTTTAACTGTACTGACAGCCCCCCGCGCTGCGGCACACGCGGGCTCCGGAGACCATCCAAACGTCGGCCAGCAGGCCAGAGTCTCCAGCGAACGTCGGGGTCCCCACGCCCCGACTGCCCCAGAGCCACCCCGACCTCGGCTCCGGCCACGGGACTGAGTCCCAGCGAGTCTCCCACCTGTCCCGAGCTGTAGATGCCCCGTTCCGCCCAGGGACGGCCCTGCCAGCCCTGCTTCATCCTTTCCTCATCCCTGACCCTGGGGAGAAGAGCAAAGGCGCAATATTATCGCACTGCCTCCTCTAAACGACATCGGCTGTTTGAACTGCGTTGCAAACAGTCCCCTCCCAGCGTAAACATCTCCTGGCTTTTCCCAGAGCCTCTCGCACACGTTTCCCGGCGCGGAGAGCACCACTCTTGGATTCACTTGGCCTCAGATGCACTTGTCAGCGAGAAGGCTGCGTTAGGAGGTGAGCATCAGCAGTATCTCCGCACAACTGGGAAAGACTCTCGGATGCTCTGTGCTCCTCTGAAAATATCTGCAGTCACGCTGCAGACTTCCCCAGCAAGGCAAGAGCGGGCCAGCACGCCCTGCCCACCGCACGGGCTCCGCTCACGCCAACAGAAGCACGAAATTCTAAATTAATTTGCAAATTTAATCCGACTCTGAACTACTTTTCAGGATCAAGATCCGAGTCCTTCTGGGAAGAAAACATTCACGAGGACCAGTATTCAGGATGGGGTTTATGTTTTCTGAAGCATCCTGCTATTCGGTCTCGGCATTTTAATAAATATCTTATGGAAGCATGACATAAAAAATCCCAAGCAGATCATACCGAATCTGGAACACTGCATTACTTGCTCCCAAGCCCACAGTGGGAGAGCGCACTTAGTGCTGGGCTTAAAGGGTATTATTATTATTATCATTATTATTATTATTATTTAGGCAACAAAGCCAAAAAAACCCAGGACAGAGAGGAGGTCCCAGCGTAGTAGGGGCTGTACAACCCCATCATTCGCTCACAACTGTCCCCGAGAGTTCCCTCCCCAAACAACAACAAAAGCCACGCACAACGGACGAAACAGGCAGGCAAGGTCAGAGAAGAGTCAGGGAGATGGGATAACCAAAAAGGGGATGTAAACAATCCTCAAACAATACGGAACAATGGACAGGGCCTGCTACTGGCCTAACTTATCGGGCCGCAATTTCCTGCGAGCTGGGGAAATCTGTGATGTTCATCAGAGCGCTGAGGGCAGCCGCCGCGCGCCAGGAGCTCTGGAGCTCTCTGGGATGCCGCAGGATGCAGAGAGCAAACCTTTGCAGTCGGTTTCAAAACTCCCCAGGCTCGGGAACGCGCCTCACGATTCACAGGAGTTCCTACCGGGATGACCGATACCGCTCAGCTGCGCTTCTCGTGGCACAGATCTGAAATCCCGGCCTTAAAGTCAAAGCATACTAGAGAGTCCGAGTTCAGAGAGCGGAGCCCAGCTACAACTTCCTTCCCAGAATAAAAAGGATTAGCAAAGAGTCAGTTGCTGACAAGACCTTTATCCATGACTCCCCGAGCCAAGAAACCTCTCTCCACTCCAGCTCTTCCCATGGCGCAAGAGGAAGGAGATGGGAGGCAGCGAGTGCATGAATATTCATCGCGTCAGATGCATTTTACTCTCCTCTCTGAACCACGGCTTTGATTCGCTGGACTGGAGAGGAGGAAACACCGAGCACAGGCAAGGGAACGACCTTGCCTGTGAACACAGTGTCGTTCCTGCGCAAAGCCATCTGCTTCCCGGCAGACAGGTAGAACACGCGCAGGCAGCTCCGGCGCTCCGCTGAGAGACGGCAACTCCCCAGCGCACCATAACTCCGTCAGGCTCCATCTCCCGCGGGACTCTCCTCACGGGTACGTTCTTCAGCGGTATCTCATCCCAATTCTCAATATTCCGCTTCCCAGCCTAAGGGCTGACCCGTACAGGATTGCTTTCACCGCATCCACAGCCCTCCCAGGGCAGGGGCCTCGTCACACAACAACCTCACCCGAACAAACATTCCTCATTTTGCCTTTTTCTCAGATAACTTTTACAGGCGCCATCAAAACCGCGGTGTGAGGAGGACAAAATCTCGGCGGGTGGATATTTCTGGGCTGGAATAAACATGTTTGCATGTGTTTCATTTCAATAGGTAATTGTGAACAGCTACCCCAGAAAAACTCCCTGTTCTCGTTCCTGTGTCTATTTACAGGTACAGGATAAAAGGATCCAATGATTACACAATCCTCCAGGGAGGGGAAAAAAATACAAACAACCACAAAACAAAACTGAACAGTAAGAGAAGCATTGGTAATGTCCAGTTTTCTTCAGTCTGGGGAAAAAAAAAAAAAGAGTTTTTAGAAGAAACACATAAGCTGGAAGCAAAATAAAATCCACATAAAGCATGAGAAATCAAGTAAAAGACTTTACAAAAAACAAAGCCGGGAGAAAACAGCGACAAACACCGTGTGCACCGCGTTAGTGGAGAAGGGAGCTGTGATAGAGGCAGGCTCGCTCAAAGCAGGCCGCGTAGCGCGGGCCGCGCCGTCGCAGCGCACGTTGTGCGCGTGGCCTTGCTTCCCACTCCTGCTGCACCACGAACAGAGGGAGAAGAGAGGCAGCAGTTGGATGTCAGAGTCTAGGGAAAAAAAAAAAACAAAACCAAGGCACAAAAGGAAGCCTTGAACATTTGAAAGTGCCTTTGTGTCCCTATCTCATTTGAGATCTGGATACGCTGTGTACTTGTTGCTTAACAATTTGTTACAGAAGAAACAGCCTCGCAGACAAACTTCGGAAGAGCCGCATCTGCTCCTCAGAGCTCCGAACATGCCTTCCGGATAAAAGCCTTTCATCGCACAATAGTGAAGCGTTTCTTCTGCTCCTTCCCCCTTCCCCTTCTGACGGAGGCAGGGCTGGAGAGCTGCTGGAATTTTCCTCGGGTTTTCGTCGTCCTCCTCAGAAGGATGGCCCCGAGTGAAGTCCTTCCCCTGCCGCGGCGCTTTGCGGAGGTTTCCGTGGCCGGAGCGTCCGGCGGCGGGAGCCCAGCACGCTAGCTCAGAGCAAGGTCAAGTGTGTCTGGCTGCCCCCAGTCACATTTATCCTTCAAAAAATGTAAAACACAAAAAGTCACATTCACAGCAGGCAGCTACTCCCGCTGCGCACCCCACGAGCTTCGCAGCGATCTGCAAGGGGATCTTCACATGACTGGAGCCTCTCCCAGGAATATATTGTTATAAAGGTGACTTTACGGGAACAGAAATCCCGCTTTCCCTACGGAAACGGCTGCAGCAGAGAAAGGCATCTTCACATTCATGGAACTGCACCCCTAGCGCGAACGGGGGCAGCTGGAATTCACAGACACGCTGACTCAGAAGGGCGATCCATTTTGGGGAGCACTCTCAAGGACTCCGGCAAACGCTCTGGTACCCAGTTTTCACGGAGGGGCTGCCAGGGAACGAGTGATGGGATTGAGGATTTGCCTCCAAGCCGCTGCTCTGGAGCCAGATTCCTTTCAATCCTCTCTAGGCAGGGGCTCGGGGAGCGGGTCCCGCCGGGCAGCAGGCGGGGAAGGCAAACAGGCCCAGAAATTCTCCTGCTGCTGCACCTATTGCAGGGGCTGCGCCACGCGCCCATCCTCGCCCCAAGCACGCTGACCACATCCGCAGCTGACATGTTTCTGCGCAAGGACTGCTTGGGATTTTGACCAGAAACAGATGCGGTCCGGAGGCATCTGGACGCCCAAGAGGCCCCTAAAGCTGACGAGCCGAGAGATATTTAAAGGCCGTACTTCAAGAGTCAGTTCAGATGAGGCACAGAGAACATCCCAAAGAACAACCGTCCTCTGTCTCTGCCTCCTCGATTCTCCACAACATGACATGTAATCCAAGACGCGTTGCGAGCTAATGAATCATTTTTACCAAATCTGTACTGATGATTAAAAACATCAAAGCTGGAATTAAAGGCTTACCAAGCCCGAGTTCACATTTCAGCATGTTTGCAACCACTGCACAAGTACAAACGGAGAGAATTATACCAGGCCAGATTATAACGTTTCAGTGATTGAATTAAATAAGAAAAATCTTTTGCTACTCAACCGCCTGTCGTCTTCCTCCTCTTTTATAACGTGGCCCTCCTTGGAAGGAGGGATAGCTTGGTGCCAGCGCGGCTCGCTCTCCATCCCAGCTCAGCATCCCTGCGAATTCCCACCTACGCTCTCCCACCCTCTGGGCAGGTGGTGCTCGGTAATTTTTCGTACAGGAGGAATTCGAGGGGGCTGGCAAGGTTTCTAAGCAGGGCAAACTTCCAAGAGCCAGCCTCTCCAGCAAACACAAGCTGTAAAGGTAGGAGCCCGCAGGGCATGGCCGGGGTACAAGAGAGGAGGGAGGAAAAGCAGCAGAGCGTGCGTGTGCTCGCAGGACATAGTGCCACAGCTTTTCTGGGATAAACAAAGGACTTGGGGCTGCAAAATAGCCAGCGAGGCACCTTCTGAGCACCCCAGCCTGCAAGAAATCTTTTCTGGTGAGAGCAGCAGGACTAACATAAAGCTGAGGAGTAACTTTATTTAGAACATAGGGTATGAATATTAAGGATCTTCTTGAAGAACCTTTGAAAGGCAGCATTATAGATATTTTAATAATGCAAATCATTTAATGCCCTTAGTTTCATGCCTAAGTAAAAAACACATTCAGATTCTGATTTTTAAACTACAATTAAGACACTTAAAATCAAAACAAAAGTCAAACTCCCTCAGATAAGTCACTGGTAGCCATGGTTACTGTAATATTTCAGATCCTGAGGCTTTGTATCACATGCCCAAACGATGAAAATGAGTTTTCAGCCCCTCACACCAACCAGTGTTACATCAGGGCAAAAAGGCTAAGCCCGTTACTGGAGATTCGCCGTTTCACAGAATCTCGTCGGGACGTTTGGACAACGCTCCCGTGGCCGCTGCACCCCCTGCGAAAGGGACCAGAGGTTTCCCTGAAGCCTGAGTGCAAGGCAGATGAGCTGCTGCCGGGCACCGGGACTCCGAAATACCTGCCCTGTTAGCCTACTTACATGCCCAACAGCAAGCACGCCTGTCCCCAGCAGCGCCTCAGAAACAGCGTTCACCAGCGCTTCCCTGTCCAAACTGGCAACAACAATAAGCAGTTAATGATCAGCAACTAATTAAATATTAACACATCGAACGAAGGGGATGTTTTCCAGAGAAGTGTAATCATCCTTAGGAAAGATCCGCGAGCAAAACGATTTAATCGAGTTCTTTGTTCCCTGTTCCACCTCCTTCCCTTAATCTCTCCTATTTGTCTCCCCTGCCTCCGCTCACTTTCCTCTCCTGACACCCAACGCACACAAGCAGAAAGCCTGAGCCTACACCTCTGTTCAGAAGTGACGCGATCCGTAGTGCTCAAACGGAGGGAGAACACATCGGTCTGAGTTTTAGACGGAGCAATACTTTGTGGGGAAAAAAAAAACGGGCTGCAAAACGCCTGGGAAGCCTGGAGAGCCTCACCTTTCGTCTTTCACACTTAGAGCCTCAACATTTGCGGGAAGTTAGCGTGTGGCAAACGGAGAACGAGTGACGGTCACAATGACAGACCAGAGCCCGACAAACCCAGGCTGTTCACGTGCGTCGCAGGGACCCAGCAGGCCTGTCCCTGGCAGAGGGAGCGGCGCTCCCCGAACGACTGCCCGGCGCTGCCACAGGGCTGGCACCGCTGCGTCCCACGCTCTCAGCTGCCAGCAACCCACGCCGGACTCAGCCCTCACGTAGCGAAAACAGCGATGACAGCCATCTTTCACAGAGGCAGGGGGTGCTTTCATGTGCCGTTTTTAAGTGCTCTCTGAATCAGGTCCTATTGATCCTCTTACCGTTTGCGTATCTGCATCCTACTTCTCCCAGGCTGGAACCCAGGAAATCCCGATAACCGAAGTTAAGACAGTAAGTTGAAGCAAGAGGCTTTTCAATTTGTTTTTTTTTAATTTTTTTTTTTTTTGTCCCCTGAGAAGTCCCAGACACATTGCCAAATCTCAAATCTCTGTTTTTCTTTTTTTTTCCGAGCTGGGCTCACACGGGGCCCAGCAGACACACACACACACAAATACGTTCTGCTCCCAGCCTTCAATTGGAAGGTTGTTCGCAAGCCAAAGGAGGTGGGATTTTGGTTTCTGCTAAAAGCACTAATAAAACTGGATGTCTGTCAAAAGCTGGCTGGCCTGGTTAGGTGGAGCGTTGGAGCATGGAACAAAAAAGCAGAGGGTGAAATACCTGAACACACTAAACTCTGTGCCACCTCATGGAGTTTCAAAG